>PITA01004059.1:0-129160 GCA_004023965.1 Spilogale gracilis
CAGCAGTGTTATTCACTGACCCCATTAAGAGGTCTGACACTGAACACCACCCCTGGGATGATGTTCATCATCCTCATATGCTTCCCCATTGTAATGGCGCCGTCTTTCTTGATTTGGATCAAAGTCCACCAGTTCTACCTGGTCCATTTCATCCGTCTCTTCTACTTCCTTCCTTTCAGGTAGGAGTTTTTCCAGCAAAAAGAGTTTATCAGGAGAGAGAAAGCCATTCTCAGGGAAGTTTACCTTAAATTCGATGATTAGGCGACCCTTCTCATATGGTCTACGATAAATTGGCATGCCTTCATTTAGCACACATTTGATATCTCCATGCTTGACAATCTGACCTGGATGAGAGGTGATGACAATGGTTCGGTTGTCAAGTGTAGATATTGGTTTTTGAAAACCACACAGTGCTTCAACCAGCTGTATGTCCATACACATGAAAAGATCTTCTCCTCGCCGAGTAAAAACAGCATGGTCCTTCTGATCCAAAACAATGATAATATCTCCTGGTTCCAGTCCTGGTTCTTGGTCTCCTTCACCATGGAATGTTATCTTCTGGCCATCTTTCATGCCTTTGTCAATATGAACTTCTAGAATCTTCTTCTCTCGAACTATTTTCCTTCCATTGCAGCTTTTACATCTATCTTTAGGACTGATCCGTTCCCCATGACCCTGGCATTCCATGCACACAGACTGAATTTGCTGAACCATTCCAGGTCCTATCTGATGAATTCTTATTTGCATTCCAGTACCTCGGCAATTGGGACAACATTCAACTGCTCCTTTCTTACCACCTCGGCCTTCACATTATTCACAAATCACATTCTTCTGCAGAGCTAGTTTTCTTGTTGCACCATTATATAAATCTTCTAAGGTTACTGAGAGCTGATGCACAACATTTTTACCTCTCCTTTCTCTCTGCATCCTTCCGCCTCCTCCGAAAAACATATCAAAGATGTCCATGGGGGAGCCAAAACCACCACCAGCTCCACCTTCTTTAATTGCCTGTTCGCCTCCTTTGTCATATAATTCCCTTTTCTTTGCATCAGAGAGTACTTCATAAGCTTGAGAAATCTGTTTAAACTTCTCTCCTTCATTTGGATTCTTATCAGGGTGGTACTTCAAGGCCAGTTTCCTGTAGGCTTTTTTCAATTCCTCTTGGGTGGCATTGGGTTTGACCCCCAAAACATCATAGTAAGTGGTTTCTTTCACCATTTTCTACAGCCGGTGAGAGGGCCGAGGCCGGTGAGGGGGAGCGGGAAGGAGCGCGTTGCTAAAATACACTTTTTTAAAAACTACATTATTTAAAGGTGGAACAGACATAAGAATTAACATACAAATGAATGGAGCCTGATTTATAGATCTAATACAGATCTGGCATATTTAAGAACCTAATATATGATAAGGAAAGAGTCTAAAGCAATGAAGAAAAGACAAATTATTCAAAAATGTCACTGGAAAAGTGGACTATTTGGGGAAAATAGTCAAGTTAATTTTCACAACTTCATACCATACACCAAAATGAGTTTTAGACAGATTAGAAAACCAAATCTTAAAAATGCTGTATAAAAAAACCCCTTAAGAGAAAATACGGATGAGTAAATTTAACTGATCCCTGAACGAGAAAAGGATTCTCTGGGCATAAAGCATTAAAGGAAATCAGAAAGAAAAATATTGATGATTTTGTCTATAGGAAATTTTACACTATACATCAGAGTAAAAACAAAATTTAAGAGTGTAAATGACAAACTGAGGAACATATTTACATCAAATCTAACAGAGAAAGGATTAATACTACTCCTTATTTGAAAAACAAGCAAAGAATATAAATAGACATTTCAAAAAAGAAGAAATGGCTAATAAACATAAGAAAAAGCAGTCGACCTAATTAGTAATCAAGGAAATGCAAACTAAACAATGAGATGTTTTAAAATCCATTAAATCTGCAAAGACTTTGAAAAGGCAATAATCCTCAATGCTGGCAAGAGTCCAGTGTTAGCCCTCCTTGCCCATAGTTCTGCTACATTTCCAGAAGGCAATTTGGCAATATGAATCATGAATAATAACACTACGTATCACCAATGGCCTAGTAATTCCCGCTCTGGATGTCTATCCTTAGGAACTGAGGAAACCTGAGGACAAATATTTAAGGACAAGAGGTTTCAAGCAGCACTTCCTATTGCAGTCCCAAACTGCAAACAGCCTAAAAGCCCGACGGAAGGGAATGAGTTAGACAATCTTCAAATAGCTGTAAATAGTTTGAGTAATTTGTAATTTCATAGAAGAAGCTCAAAATATGTAAAGTAAAAATTGGGATACTAATGATACATGTACTATATATGCCAGGTTGAATCATATGAAATTTAAGACATAACTGTTTTTTTAACCTTCAGAAATAGCAATTTAATATGATCCCAAATATGGATATAATGTATTTCTGGGTTTGGGGATTATGGGGGTATTTCATTTTCCTCTTTATACTTTTCTATAGTTTTTAAACTTTCTATAATGAATATGTATAAAAATGTTAAAGTTGTATAATTACATGAAGATCATATAAAGAACATCTCAAACTCAAATCCATATTAAGCCACTTCTCTGCTTTCTCTTGCCTAGACTTTGCAGTCCTCTACCTCTTTGATCTTTTTTATCTCCATGCTCTTCATCTTTGTCTCTCCTTTGATTTATCTGCATGTTCTATATGTCTCAAATTTTATATGATTTTAGTCAAGCATTTCCTGCTTCATACCATATGGCCTGAAGAGTATATAGATGTGTTCATATTAAAGTGCAAAAATGGGTAGAGAACAGTTTAGATCATGAGTCTATTTAAATTTTAATTAAATAAAATTTAAAACTCTGTTCCTCAGTCACATTGGTCATACTTAACAGCTCTCACATTAGGAAACACAGATAGAGAACACTTCTGTCATTGCAGAAAAATTCTATTGACAGTGACAGTCATTTAGATGGATAGATACCCTACAAATGGCTAAGTTCCTTGAGTACAGGGTCTGTGTCAAGAGCGCTCTCAGAATGTACTGATAATGGTCTCTGTACCCTATAACCAATGACTGAATGAGTGAGCCCATGATGCAGCCAGTGAGGGGCTCAACCAGCAAGGACCCAGGGTCCATAAACATAGATCTGCCATCCAGGAGAGCCATAGAGATGGTCATCCTTGGGTTTAAGTACATGAGCCTAGGGAAAAACTAAGTGACTTACTCTCTACCTCTTTTTTTCAAAAAAGTATGATTGTTAACTTTTGAAACTTGATCTAATTTTCCAATGGGAACCAAAACTTTCAGGGCCCTCTGGATATTTTCAACACCTGAAGGTCTAATTGCATACAAGACAAAGAAAAGAACTACACTGAGTTCCACTGACTCGATTAAGAGTAATTGATATAATTAATGCTTAGAGCTAATAAAATGCTCAATAAACATTTGATTTATTTTCTATAGGCTATAGGTATCTTTTTATATTTGTTCACAACTTGCAGGTAAAATAATTCATGTTGCTATTTCAATTTTAAGACATTTTTCTTGTAACAGTAAAGTTCTTTCTTGCTCTGGAATGCCCTAGCCCCATTTTCTTTCCTTTTTTTAAAAAAAAGATTTTATTTATTTATTTGACAGAGAGATCACAAGTAGGCAGAGAGGCAGGCAGAGAGAGAGGAGGAAGCAGGCTCCCTGCCAGGCAGAGAGCCCGACGTGGGCCTCAATCCCAGTACCCTGAGATCATGATCTGAGTGGAAGGCAGGGGCTTAATCCACTGAGCCACCCAGGTGCCCCCTAGCCCCATTTTCTACATGGAGGCTTTGTCAATGTCCAACACACACCAAAAAAATGTCATTGTTCCTCAGTTTCCCCATTTGCAGAATGTAAGTAACACCAATCTCATAAAGTTATTGTGAGAATAAACTGAGATTATGTCCATACCTTGTGACTAGCAGATGACAGGTGTCCAGTAAGTGCTAGGCAACTGAGTGAATAAATAACTTAATGAAGTGTCTGGACAATGTGATTGACTTGTCATTGGACTCAGCTGTACAATCCTGAAGCAGAAACCATTCACAATTTAAGACACAAACATCCTCATCCTGTCAGCTCCTGAAATTGTAGACATAATAACTAGGAGGAAATAAGCCGCCTCCAGAGAGCATGCCTTGCAAATTCAGACTACTGCCAACTACTGCCAAGGTAAGGCCATTATAGTTCTCATGGAAAATAACCTTCCCTCAAACTCTAAAAGTATCTGATTCTGTGTGTGCAAATGGCAAGAGCAGTCAACTATCTAATCATTCCAGCTTTAGGGCTCCATGCCTAAAATTATATCAAAATCCACATGTAAACTTGGAAGTATTTACCATCCAACAGATGTCCAGGTGTGTAAAGAGTGACAGAGTGATAGTTCTGATATTGTTAAAAGCTAATACCATTCCTGACCTGAGAAAGAACACACCACTTGGAATCTAAAGACCCGAGCTCTCCTTGTGCTTTTTCTAAGACTCTTTCAAGTTCTGGCCTTCATTTTCAATACCAGTAAAATGAACGAGTCAGAGAAGATGATGGTCGAGTCTGTACCCTCCCTGGCTGTTTCATTCCCTAATTCTGCAGCAAGAAGTTAGAGAAGAGGGCAACCCAGAAAGAAATTGAGAACTTCAGTGTTGAGAATCACGCTGGGGAGATACCATATTCAATTAATGTAAAATGCATCATTAGGTTATGTACCATTAAGAAAGAAAAAAATGTTGCAATTAAACTGCTACACACCATAAACTAGAAGATGCAGGCTGATTTCAGAGATGGCAAATGTGGGGAGGAAAACGGCATCTTACAATCAATGGAATATGGGAACTAACTAGGCACTTGTTACATTCTAGGCATGGAGCTAAGTATTCTATACATATTATTTCATTAAACCCTAAAACAACTCTGTGATGTAGAAATGTGTGAAAGATCAGCACTTTACAAAGGAAAAAGTGAGCTACAAAGGGTTTACAAAATTTGCTTAAAGTCATCTAACTAGTCTGTAGAAGAGGTGAGATTTGAACCTACAGATATTTCACTCCAAACTTTGTCTTCTTAACCCTTTACCCTTTGAAGAAAGTCTGGAGCATTTGGTACAAAGTGAAAATAAGTTGTGCGATAGAAAGAGGACTAAAACACTAAAACGGTCAGTATACATTAATGGAACTTACTAGGATAAAATACTTAGGACTGGAAGGGACCTTAGAGATAATATAATATAAGCACATACTCTACAAAGAAATTAAAAAGCTCAGAGGTGCTATGTCATTTGCCCAATATTATATACCCAGTTGTGCAAAAGCTAGGATTCTAGAATTTGCCCAGTAATAAGATCAAGCTCATAAGTCTATAGTTTCCTGAATCTGCCTATGCCCGTCTTTTTAAGTTTTGGCAGTTTCCCAACTCTAGTCAATATTTTCTTAATGATTTCCCTGTGATCACATAGGCAAGTTCCTTCAGTGTTCCAAAATGCAATTCCCTCTGGCCTGAGCTATAAAGCCATTCCCAAAGCAGTATGAGGAGGTGGATAGAACAGCTGGGCTGAGTTCTAACCCCCTTAGTTCTAGGATCCCAGAGTGCTTAATTTCTCAGTGCCTTGTGAATTCTTATGTAACATGAGCCTAATACTACCAAACTCACACAGAGCAATATGTATAAAGTCCTGGTGGTACACAGCTGGTAGACAATCCATGGCAGTTATTATGGCCATGATGGTTGCCTGGCGCTTTGACCATCCTCTCACCTTTGATGACCATCAGTTCATGTATGATAATCTGTTTTTCATTTTCCAATTTGAAGCACATTCCCTTAGCTGGAAAGAGCAGCAGCAAGACCACATAGTTGTATCTCTGTCTTCATCTCCCTTTAAAAGAAAATAGCTTCTCCCAGCAGAAGGACAAAACCCTCCTCTATCATTACTGTTCACATGTTTGCCTCCTGTGGCTTTAATCCAGTTCCCTGACCTTCCTTTAAATTTTTGTATTTAAAAATCAAGCTTCTTGGGGTGCCTGGGTGGCACTCAGTTGGTTAAGTGACTGCCTTCGGCTCAGGTCATGATCCCAAAGACTCAGGATTGAGCCCCACATCGGGCTTCCTGCTCAGGGGGGAAGCCTGCTTCTCCCGGTCTCACTCCCCCTGCTTGTGTTCCCTCTCTAGCTGTGTTTCTCACTGTCAAATAAATAAAATCTTAAAAAAAAAAAAATCAAGCTCCTTGAAGAAGTCCCTTCCTTTTTATGATTCATCCTATTTGTCTTAAAGTGAAGACCAACCCCTTCCAAACTGGGGGCAGCCCTCAAGATTTCAAAGCCTCTTGAAGCTTAAGGTCAAATCAATTTATGTTCAATATTCTAACCATTGCAGGTTGACTGGCAGTATAGAAAAAACTCCTTCCTACCTTTGTTGGATCTTTATGCTTCTAGTTACATACAGGTTAGAAGACAATGTGTGATAATTATGTTGCAAGCTGCCTGGAGAAAGGACAGGCCCTCAAGCTGGGAAGTGGAAAATGCCAAAGAAGCTGAGTAGACAGGATGTGGGCTGACTTAATAGACCTACTTTCCATTTTAAAGACACCTAACTGGGGGAAGGCTTGTGCCCAGGCCCACAATTTACCACCCAAGAAAGCCCAGCTGCTGTAACCAGCAGGCATGACCCAAGTACTACCACCTCTCTGGTGATAGCTTACTTCACAAAACACAGGCTTTGCAAATAACACATTACAAGAGCCCAAATTTCAGCTCCTACCCTCCTGGCTGTTGTTTTGTTCTTGTTGCTTTTATGGAACTTTAAGGTAGATGTCTGCTGCTGTGATTAAAGGTTACTACCTAGGTATAGGCTTCCTAGGTGCCTTAACATATCTTATGATGATTAATTCTCACAGCTACCTAATGGGGTATATATTAGTTTCCACATTTTACAGGTGAAAACTAAGGATTAGAGAAATCAAGTAATTTACCCAAAGTTGCAGAGCTAGGAAAGGATGAAGACAGAATTTGAACTCAGGTCTATCTGTCTCATTCCAAAGCCTGTGCACAAAACCATGTGGGTCTGTCTCATCTAGTTCCTGAGTCACCCTGAGTCAAAGCACATCCAGAGCTTCAATCCCTACAGAATTGGGATCTAGCTATGTTTAGTACAGTCCCAGACACAGAATTTGATGTGTCAAGGATGAGCCTCCAGCCCTCAAGTTTCTATGAACTCACAGGGTTGCCATACTTGTTGCATGCCTCAGTTTCCTGCTGAGCACTACAGTTAGTACCCTGCTATGAGCACTGTCCTCTGAAACCCCACTTAACCAGGTAGGGCCTCACTCATCCCCTTCTGTGCCCCTCTCCTGGCACTCCCTAGGAGAGGGAAGTAGGTCTGAATCCCTATGCCCCCAAGTCACTGTCTGGGGGCCTGCCAGGAATGGATGGATATACAGTATAAGACCACAAACTCACCTGACCCTGCATGTCTCCTACCACTTGTGAACTCTAGGACACCTCCCTCCCAGGACTGTATGATTCCCATCCTCCATCTTAGATGGTTGTGCTAGCCTGAAGGAAACTTGCTTTTGTGATGCTCCATTGGATCCTAAGTGTTTCACAGCTGACTATGTGCCCCTTCCAGGCCAGCCCAACAGTCCCTGAGCTCTTAGCCATTGTGCCAACCCTTTCAAAAGTGCCAATGCCAATCTTATTTTGGGGTACAAAGTCAGTTTTCTTCATATAAACAAGTGACTAAAACAATCCATAAAAAACTGAAGCATTTCAGACGACTACAATTAGCTAAATTAAAATGAAAAGACCCATGAAACTCCCCACCCCACTAACTGTTAATGATGTGGTAATTATAAACACGGCAGCAAATATTATTACCAACTTCAAGTGTTAACTTGAAACCAGCTGGTACAGTCAGCAAAACACTCCAGTCCTGGAAAGTTTGGAGAGCTCTTGTAACACAGTAAGCCCAACATCTGCAAATGTAACCTAGATGAAATCTCTGTCTGACTGTGGAAATGCAGTTGCACTTCACAAACTGTCACATTACCCAGAATACCCTCAGGACTAAGTACAAGAAGTCTTCCGTGGTGACCCAGATTGACCTAGATATATGGTGGCAACTGTTTCCACCAAGCCATGTAAGGATGGGTCAGAGACTGGCCAGGTGCTCACCAAGCCCATTCTTTCTGTTGAAGGACACAACTCAGACATTTCCTAGCCTCCCTTGCAGTTAGAAGCAGCCATGTGACTGAGCTCTAGCCAACGGAAGATGGGAAGAAGTGTTAATATACCATTCCCAGGACTGGCCCATGAAATCATCCCACACCCTCTCCCATCCTGTGAAGTCTTGGTGTAGGGGTTCCAGGAGAGGACTCCAAGGGATAGCAGAGTCACTGAATGGAAGGAGCATGGGTCCTGGGTTTTCATCCAACTGGGAACATTTGTAGCAGACTGCAATGTGACCAAGAAATAGCTCCTATTACGTTAGCCCTGATAACTGCAGGTTATTACAGTAGTCAACCTATGCAGACCAATAAGCAGAGAATACTGATGTGGTTGACACAATTTTAGAAAAATACCAGTGAATAAACTGTGGAGACTGAATAAATTACTTTCTATCTCCATTCCAGAGTCTTCTGTCCAATGTTACTATGTTCTGTAAAGGGTGGACATGGTCTCTTTTTAAAGAAACAAGAATATATTAGTGATCTGGGTACAAAAACTGCAGGAGAACTTTAAAAAGGAGACCAGTAAAGGTGTCTGAGTGGCTCAGTAGGTCAAGCATCTACCTTCGGCTCAGGTCATGATACCAGGGTCCTGGGATCGGGCCCTGCATTGGGCTCCTGGATCATTAGGAAATCTGCTTCTTTCTCTCCCTCTGACCCTCTCCCTCCTTGTGTACTCTCTCTCTCACTTGCTCACCCTCTCTCTCCCAAACAAATACAATCTTACAAAAAAAAAAATAAAGAGGAGAACGATAAACACTGGAAAAGGGAAAGTTGGAAGGACTTAGCTATAAGCGACTAGTAGTCAGCCAGCTCTCCACCATTCTCTCCAAAAAGAACCCAACCATGCCTCTGTCAAACACATGTGAACGCACCAGGTGAACTTTAGCGAGCAGGAGGAACACAAGATACTACTACCGTCCTGCTTCCATATCTAACTCCTTGGCCTTGTCTCTCACCCGGCTTAGCTCCAATTGCATCACTAGCCACCAACAGCTGTTTCCATTGAGATGGTGCCAAAGTCCAAAATCTCCCAGGTTCTCAACTGTGTGTCTCCACCATGTTGGAGAGGAGAATAATCATCTTCTTCACACCTAACATATGCCAGACCCATACACAATTGTATAATCATAAACTATTATATATGTATATTATAAGCATAGTAATTACCTCATTAAGTCCTCTCAAATTCTTTCTTGAGATAGATAACATGTCTGTATCTATCTCTATACCCATCTTGATCTCCATAGAGATAGATACAGATGGGGGAAGATAGATCGAGACATTATTTCCACAAATGTGGAAACTGACACTCATAGAAGTAAATTGATTTGCCCAAGGTCACACAACTGGTAACTAGGACGGTAAGGATGATTTTCATCTATGTAAACACCATAACTGGTGAGAATGCTCCCTTAAACAGCTATTTACTTTCGGTGGTGTGCTGGAGCCTGCTGTTCTGGCTCCCAAGAGCCAATAGTAATTTTCAGGATTTTTGCCAACTGGTTGTTAAATAGGTTAGTAGCTTGAAAAATCTGCCACGAACAGGAGTATTTACACAATGGAAATCAGCAAATGCTTCAAATGCTACAATCAGGACTTTATTCCCTCTCAGAAACATTTCCCAGCACATCACACTTTTCTATTTTGTTTTCATTTTTTTTCTATTTTGTTTTTAGAGAGGGAGGGAGGGAAGGAGAGAGAAAGAAAGAGAGCGAGAACCTTAAGCAGGCCGCACGCCCAGCACAAATCCCAACACCAGGGTCAGTCTCACAACCTTGAGATCATGACCTGTGATGAAATCAAGAGCCGGCCACTTAACTGACTGAGTCACCCAGGTGCCCCAAGTTACAGCTCAGGGATAACGAGCCAGCCTGTCAGTCTCCCCTTTCTGTTTGGACCAATATGGCAAGCCAACACTGTTCCTTTGTTGAGATTTTAGAAATAAGAAGTAGAAAGAAATGGGCCCAGACTGTAGACTTGACAAACAAAAACTTACAAAAGTAAAGGCAAACGTTACAAAGACATAAAAAATGAGGCAGAAATAAGTGTTCCTTAACATGGCTTAAGCTGCTGACATCTCCATAAAGAGCTCTCCTAAGAAGCTGCTAGGGAACACTTAGGAAGAATGATTCTAGTTGTAGGTGGTCAGACAGTTAGATTCTGGGGCAATGTGGAGAACCACTGTGGAAAGAAAGACTTTAAGTTTAGTTTTAAACTAAGGAATGAGGGAGGCATCACAAGCCTCTTGAGGTAAATTCTGAAACAGTGACTTTTTCTTAATGAACATGAAATTAGCACATTAATGCAATAGCACACATAATCCATGGCAAAAAATAAAATTGCATGATACATTCCAAAGCTAAAAGCAAATGACTGGACTGTCATCTTGGATCAATCAAAGCACATCTTAATTAGCTACCTGATATTTGGGGAAAGGAGCGTAGAAATTAATGGGGAGTTTAGGAGCCGTCAGCCTGCCTTCACTTCTTTTTGGGTAAACATTCTACATGTGGAAAATAATCTCCATGTAAAAAATAAAGCATTGTGATTTTTCTTTAGGGCCTAGAGCAGTTGTTCTCAAACATGGCTAATCATCAGATTTGGTTGAGAAATTTTTTTAAAAATACAGACTCTGACGTCTATATTTAAATTTAGACTCAGTGAGTCTAAGAAACTGTATGTTTGCCAGACCTGAACTGAAAAGACTCATAACGGCATAACAGCAAAACAATAATTATGACGGTTAAAGGATCCTAAGAAGAAACCTAAGTAAGGTTGGCCAACAGACCCAAGAACAGCCAGAGAAGGGAAAAGCAGTTCAGACAGAGGGTCTGAAGGGTGTTCCAGGTGTTGGAGAGGTTATACTAGGATCCGGCAGGCCCCTGAGTGTAAAAAAGGAAGACTAATTGCCACTTGTTAACTACGTCTGGAGGGCAAGTAACAACATCTCTAAGCTTCAGAATCCTCATTTGTAAAATGGAGAGACTCACACCTACATTGCTAGGCTGTTGGAGAATGGGAAGCACCTGTTACTGTCCCTGGTACAGAGGGGGTCACTGGCAGGTGCTGCCCCATTACTATTTTCTCTTTTGCAACTTTTGGGAACGTAATCCATGCCAAAGCGTATAAAGCTACCCAAGCTGTTGTTGCCTGGGTGCCTCCAACTTCCCTCCTCCCACAGCAGACTCACCACAGCCTTCAGTGGATGGCAGAGGAGGCTAAGCGCTGCCCCCGCAGTCAGAAAGCAGGAGAGTAGCTTTCACTTGGCTTTGTCCCCTCTCATTTGCTACATGACCTTGAACAAGCCTCCCATTTCCCTTGGTCTTAATTTCTAGCCCTGATAAATGGGCCACAATCAAAGAGACCCTGTCTCAGCCAGAAGCTCTAATGAAGAGCCCAGGAGAACTGGTTAATGTGAAGACTCACACAGCTCAGGGATAACAAGCCAGCCTGTCACTGTCCCCAGGAGCTTTCCTTCCCTATTTAGGAAGATTGTTGGCACCCTGAAACTGCTGCACCGAGCTTCAGCTAATTGGAGGCTTGATGACAGATGACACCAAGTTTCTGGGAAACAAAATGATCTCTCTAGCCCCAGAACTCTGCAGCATGGAGGGAGGATGGGAAACTTCCCTGGAGTAATTCAACCAAGTTTCCTGGGGCAGCATATAAAACATTAATGAACCTCAAGCTACTACCAAAACATGTCAGGGAGTAAAGGAAACAAGCAAAGCTAAGGAAGAGTAGAGAGAGCTGCTGACCCAGTCTGCCAGCTGGCACAGCACACTGGAAATGAGACATGGCCAGCCAGACAAGCAGCAGCACAGCCGCGGAAGGCCACAGCAGCCCAGAGAGCTCCAGAGCTGGAGAGACTCTGGAAGATTCTCAGGGATTAAGGGACCAGCACTTGGTTCTCTACCACAGAGGAAAGGTGGTGTGTTTTGAAGAAAAGGTAACAAAGCAAAATTACTGGGGAAGAACCCCAGTTGCATTTGTTCCAAGAGATAATCACACAAGAGGCAAACAAATGCTGCAAGAGGAGGAGGTAGGCTGGTGAAGAGGGGAAGGGTAGACAGGTCCTAAAAATATAGCCTGAAATACAGGTAAAGGAAAAAAAATATCAAGAGGAGGAGGGAGGGTTCAAAGAAAATTAGTTCAAACTCTCATTAAAGGAGTAGAGTAGAGCAGTTGTCACTTAACACAAAGAGATAAAATTTTAGATCTTTAGGCTGACTTTTTTCTAATTTAAATCTCCTAAATCACTTGCATGTAAATGAAGTCCACCAAGCACATGAGGTTCCACACTCCAATTTGAGCCAGCTCTAAAGTCTTGGTTTTCCCCTGCGAGTAAGGGTGGGAGGGAAATGGGAGCAGGTTCGAGAAGGATAGGCTGTGGCAAGAAGGGCTCACCTGGCCCTAGCCTGCTGATCAGATGAACCTCACTGCCCACAGCTCCAGTTCACAGTTCCAAGGCCCGAGTCCAAGTATATGGCCCAAGTAAAAGCAACTTCTTCCCAAGATTAGAGCCACATCCCTGGAGCAACTCCCTTGGTTGCATTTATGGATTTAATTCATACCAAATTAATTAATTAACATGTCCTTAGAAGTTATATATTCTCAAAAAGTAAACATTCCCAAGTCCATCACTTGTTTAGGTTCAGTGTCTTCCACTAGATCCAGAGGCCCAAACGGCAGCTCTACATTCCCCCCTTCCCATCAGGAGCTTTGGGGGAATGAAAATCACACCCAGAAACCTGTACAGACCCCAGCAGAGCCTCCAAACGCCAGGACTTTGTAAATGTTCTTTGATGAGAATGGCATTTTAAATCCCTGTTTCCCCCAACTACTCTTCTCCAGGAAGAGAAAAGTTCCAAAAACAAATAATATGTTAAAAAGGAAAACATACACACAGCTCCAATCTTCCATAGGGAATGCCAAGACACTGGAGTGACCAGGAGCTCAGCCAGCCAGAGTCAAGAAAAGCCATTGTTCTTCCTGCGATGAAGGATGACCTCCACTCACATTGTCTCCACCACCCTCTGAGCCCAAGTTCGGCTGGTACTTCCCAGACCTCGCAATCCTGCATTGGTTACAACTGTGTTTGGCTAAGAGTAACAGAAAGCTTTACTCTAATGGCTTAAATAAATAAGGTGTTTATTTATCCTAAGGAACAAGAAGTCTGGAGCTAACAGTCCAGGGCTGCCTCGGTGTGATTATCTTCTTGATCTATTATCTTTGCATATGGTTTTGTCTCTTGGTCACAAGATAGCTGCAATACCTCTTGGTATCATGTCCTCATTTTAGGGAGGAAAAAGAGTGAAGAGCAAACAGCTTTCTTTTTGGATGGCTTTGTCTTTACTTAGAAGAGAAGACCTTCCCATTGATCAGTAGTCAGAATTGTGTCATATGGTCTTCCCTCATGGCAAGGGAAGCTAGACATTTCAGTATGTCACCTTCCACCCTTTATAATAAAAGAAAACAAAGGGATGAGGCCATTGGGATGGATGTGAAGGACACCAACTGCAGTAGCAGTGCCATACAAAAGATTCACAAATCAAAAGGACACTCAGATCCTCCCAAGAAGGATGGCGTGGGATGCCCCTTGATTGTCTGCTCTCTCAAATGTGGAGGGCTGTGAAAAAATATACCCCACATACTTCACACTCAGAAAATCCTCTTAGGCTTCCAAATGTGTCCCCTTCCATTGAACATACAAAGTTACTTGTGAAGGCATTCTCTCATGTATTCTTCACCACAATAGGCAGGGGTACACCATCCCACTTTTATAGATAAAAAGGAAGAGGCTCAGAGAGATTAAGTTACTTGCCAAATGTCCCATGGCTTATAGGTGGTAGAATCAGGTTCTGAACTCAGATGTCTAGCCTCAAGCCAGTGCTTTTTTTCATTACCACACAGGTCATTCTCATCGCGCTGCATGCCTGACTACTGTGGCTGCTGCTGCAGCCCCCTTTCCTGTTTGATGACCCTATCCCATTTTAAGGTTTAGATGAATGCAGAGAGAGCAGATAGGTCATGGGGAATCTGGCAAAGATTAGGAAACTCTCACTCTCGCCAATAGAACATGCATGTTGGTAGGATGTTCTCCAAAGGTCATCAAAAAGAGACTCTAAAAAACCAAATCCAAGAACAGAAGATGCTTCCAGGGATCATCCTCTCCATCTCCCTCACTCCACCGCCCTCAAGCACACAGAGTGGATTTAGAAGTTCTGTGGCACGTCTGGGACTGCCTCCCTGCTGCACGTTGCTGCTCCATTGCTCAGGCTGGTGGCAACCTTTCCAGTAGATCACTTTTCTCACAGCATGGGAATCTCCTGGCCACTGTCTGACTTCCACACAAGACCTTTCATTCCTTAAGGAAAAAGGATGGTGCTTCCCCAGCATTTACATGGTGCTTGGCACATGGTAAGTTCTTCATAAAAAATGTTCAAATAAATGAAGGTAAAACACCAATCCTTCTTATTATAGTCTCTGTACATTTCTTTTTTAAAAAGATTTTATTCATCTATTTGACAGAGTGAAACATAGCTAAAGAGGGAACACAAGCAGGGGGAGTGAAAGAGGGAGAAGCAGGCTTCCCACTGAGTAGGAAGCCAGATGTGGGGCTTGAACCCGGGACGCCGGGATCATGACCTGAGTCGAAGGCAGCCGCTTAACAACTGAGCCATCCAGGTGCCCCAGTCTCTGTACATTTCACTTTGCTCTCCCAGAGTGGGAAAAGAAAACAGTGGGTCTCTCCTATGTGTGTCCCCAATCAGAACTCCACAGATACCAAGGAGGGTAGAATTTGGGACATTCAACATCAACCCAGAAATCTTTTAGGCTGTAAGAGCCCCATGAGGCAGAGGTCTACAGCACTGGACATGATCTTGCTGCATTTCTGAGGTGGGTGGGTTGTGTGAGGAGAGGAAAATGGGCTCTGAACTTCTATCATAATTACTTTTGCCTCAGAAATGAAGAAACCTTTCTTGATACAAAGAAAGCAGAGAAGGGAAATGGGAAGCAGCCAAGACTAGGAGCTGCAAGAGTGAATGTCAGGCACATACTGGTGTCCACACTCCTCCTGGGCCCCCAGGCACATTTCCAGTGCCACAGTCACAGTGGCAGCCTGCACTCAGTTTCAGAGGCCCCCTGTCTCTGGCCATCCCTTAGCTTCCATAAGTCTGCCCAGCTGCCTTGCCTTAGCTGCTAGCAGCTGCCCCACCCTTGCCCCTCTTTCCTAGCACTGATCCATCAGGCTTCCATCATACTTCCCACAACCCATTCTCAGGCCCTTCCCCCTGCAGCCCACAGCCACTGTTGATTGAGGAAGAGGATGCAGAAGCCAAAGGAACCTCTTAAACAGCAGTTCCTAACCTCTCTCAAGTCAACGACCCCTTTGAGAATCTGGGGAAAGCCACAGACTTCTGTCCTAGTCAATTACACATAAACATGCCAAAAAGGCTCTATACAATTATAGGAGCTGGGTAGATTTCCCAAAAAGCCCACTCATGGACCTAGAATAAGAACTCCTGGTACAGGGTTGTCTGAGTGGCTCAGTTGGTTAGGCGTCTGCCTTCAGCTCAGGTCATGATCCCAGAGTCCTGGGATCGAGCCCCATGTCTGGCTCCTTGCTCAGTGGAAGTCTGCTTCTCCCTCTGCCTGCTATTCTCCGTGCTTGTGTGCGCTCTCTCTCTCTCTTTCTATCTCAAATAAATAAATAAATATCTTTTTAAAAAAAAGAACTCCTGGTACAGAGGAGGTCATGCACAACTCTTGTTTTAGGGCTGTCCCCTCCTTGGGAGAGTCCCACAAGATCAGTAGGGCACCTCTCAGCTTGTCCTCTCCACAGGGAAGCATTTGGAACAGTGAGCAAATTGTCTCTTTGAGCCCTCCCACCTCACAAGTTTTTGATGAAAAAAAATATATAAAACAAAAACCGCTGAGTCCGTACGGTGTGGCAAGCAGTGAGAAGCCAAAGGACTTGACTTACATATTCTGGAAACCTAAGGTAGGTATTATCCCACTTCAGAAGAGGCAATCAGGCTTAAAGAAGTTAAGGAACTGGCTGTGGTCACACAAGCAGTGAGCTATGCAGTGCGGAATCAGCCCCAGGCCTGTCTGGACCCATTTCTGCTCTTGTTAGCACCACACTCTGGAGCTGTCCCCAGACTGGGTGACCTTCAGGAGTAAGCAAAGGAAGGCTCCTCTGGCTGCCCAGAACCAAATCCCCCCTTCCATGTTGCTCAAAGCCTTTGATCTCACAGTCAGCAGTCCACTAAAGAGAGAAGTGACACCTCGTGGTTATGTGTCCGTTTCTCTGATTCTACACAAATGGGGTGTTGTTTGGCAGACAGTGCATGGAACGGTCGCCTGAGTCAGTGAGTGTGAACCAGAAGCAAGGTGAAGGTAACACTCCAGTAGGAAACAGCAGAGGACAGCTGAAGCCGGAGAGAGAAGAACACGCAGGGGAGCATTTCCGAAGATACAATGAGGAAAATTAAATGGCATATTTATATGGCAAGGGCCCTTCCTAGATAAACTGTGTGACAAGAAAAAAAGATAAGAACTCCTGTTAAATTCCTTCCTGTGCACAACACTGCAGGGACCCAGGGTCAGGAGAGAGGTGAAGTCTTGCCTCTCAGTTACCTGCTGATGGGTTGGAGCAGGGTCGGGGTTGAAAATGACATTTAGAATGAACTGCCTTCACATGGTGGTCACAAGAGATGCCGAAGCTAGGCTGGAGGGTGAGTCAGGCAGAGGACATCCAGAAAATACGTTGCCCATGGCTATTAGAGTGCACAGCTAAGAGGGCCAGGGGTAGGGACAAAGCAGAGGAAGGTTTGGCAGAGTCTGGAATCCAGGTGGCAAGATGGAATGAAAGCAGGTTGGGAGCAAAGGAGAGGAGAAATGAGGACTGCAGCCTGAATGTCTGTTTACGACCAGACCCAGAGCTTGCTTTTAAAGCTCAGATGCAAGGGCTTGATAAACCAAAGGCCTGGGCTTGACTGAAGCACCCAGAGAAGGTGGGTGCCTCCTCCTAGCATCAAGGATGTTCAGGAAACCAAATAAAAAATGTATAACATAGAATGTATATAAGAAGCTTAACATGTTATGAGTCTGCAGGATATCGTGGTTTTCAAAAATAGAATGAGATAAGACAAATCTAGTTAATGATATCATTATAGATGAAAAGATTAAATAAGGATTTATAATTTTTAATTAAAAAACTAAATGTCCAACAATAAGAGAGTAGTTAAATAAATCGTGGTTGGATTGTATAATTGTTTGGTGTTTAGGGTCTGAAATCAGACTGCCTAAATTAAATCCTGACTTTGCAACACAAGAACTTTGTGACCTTTCAAAAATTGCCTAAATTCCTTATGCTTCTACTTCCTCCCCTGTAAATGGGCATCATTAGAGTACCTGCCTCCTTGTTTTGTTACTTAGCACACTGCTTGATATATGCTTAAGTACCTGGACAGCAAGAAATCATTCAAGAAATGTTAGCTAGAAGCATTGTTGTCACTAGCAAGATGCACTCATAAGACAGAATACTATTGAGCCATTAAAAACTATATATAGAAATATAAGATTATAAATAATGTGGTTTAGGTTTTAGAAAGCAGATTATGAACTATGTATTCTTTGTTTTTGTTATTCATATGTTTATATATATATCTATAATGTGTGTATATATAAAAATATGTGGATAAGTTTAGATGATTAAGAAAATGAGATGAAGATTCAAAATTAAATAACCAAGAAGAACAGGAAATTACTTTGCCTCAGAAATGAAGAAAAGACCAACTTCAATATTATCCAAAAAACCTTTAAGGGAATATGCTCCTGAGGAATTTCTTTGATGTGAGCTTAGAGAGAATTCCTGGCTGTCACTGCTGCCCCTCTCCCACCCTGTCCTTTTCTCTCATCTTCAGTCCATGAACAGGGATTTGGATCTCTCCAATCTCTGAGCCAGACAGCAATAGTTCCATTATTATTAGTTTATCAGTAATAACAACAACAATACCTCTGAGAAGGACCCTACCTACAGCTTGTCTCAGTCTGAGATGCAAAACCTCTTATGAGCCAGGATTTAAATGAGTAAATCAAGGGTGCTCAGTAGAGTCTCACAAGTCAGGAGAGGACCACATACATCGTGCAGATATCATCAAGGGGCAATTCTAGGGGCTCTGGGTTAAGGCCAGTGCAATCATGGAAAACACCAGAACTCCTTCCCATTCATTCCCATTATTCATAGTGGATAGTTGGGGAAAGAGTTCCCAGCCGTAAGGACAAAGCTAGCTATGAAAGAAGGATCCCTGGTTTCCCCCACTTGGTTCTGCGGAGCTCTTTCTCCTGCCAAAGTAAAAGCAAAAGAGCACTTTTGACAAGAACCGAAGCAATGACAGGAGTGCACTAGAGTGCAGGTGGATTTGAGGCAAGTGCCTGAAATTAGATTTCTGACAGGTCGGCAGGCCTCACAAGCTTCAGCAGCTGTCCTTTTGTGCGGAAGCATGGACAAAGCACCCCATGCTCGCTACTAAACTCGGATCCTCATTGTTACCCAAACAATAGAATGAAGAGGTAGATGTAGTGGAGGAAAGACAGGAGCTCTTATGGAGTTGATTCCAAGCCTAGAAATGCACATCCTGGGGCCATGATTCACTGCCTTTCTGTATTTTAAGAACTTCCCCTTTCACGGCAGGTTAGACAAGATGGTGGCTCTCTAAGGTCCTTGGGGAGAAAGAGGTAAAGATTTCTTCCATCCTCCCACGCTGCCCACATAGGGGAGACTCAGGGGGAGGTACTGGAAATGTCGATATGCTCTATTACAGCTCTCAGAAAGTCAGGGCCTGCAACCCAGGAGCCCCCCACCACCATTGACAAAACACTTCTACATATGCCAGCAGCTTGATCATTCCAGAAGGGGAACAGGGCAGCCTATTAGCTTAGAGCAGACAGCATCCTAAGGAGCATGTCCCACAGGAGGTCTGAAGAAAGGAGAGTGACAGTGTGGGAGGAGAAATGAGGCCCAGTGAAGGCTCAGTGCCCTTATCTGCTGAGCTAAACTCCAAGGGAGAATTTGATTAAGGTAGGGCTACAGAAAAGTGTGTCACAGCTTCTGAGTGCATATGGTTTCTCCCTCAGTCTTAGACTTCTCACTAATTCTTCTTCCCAGCTCTCCATTAGTAGTACTAACATGCCATCTCTGCCAACAAATTCTTTAAGGTATTTTGGACCCACAGACATCTGCACCTGTCTGCAGTACATGCAACAACGACATACACACGTTCTCATGCTTGTCACCTCTCCCCAAACCCCTGACCCCAACCATGAGTACCTTTTCTCCCTGACATTCAGGTCTATCTGCTCAGGGTCCTCAAAAACACAGTCTTAGCAAACATACTCTCAACACCCAACTCTCTTCCCATGAAGCTACCAGATAAGGGCTCACATATAAAGGGACCAGGCTGAAATCTGAGAAGCCACACTGACCCACAGGCTCTGACAGCACCTGGTATATAATGGGCACTGGGGGAAGTCTCAGTACTCCTTGGGTTCAGCTACACCAAGAGATATATTTTCAAACTCAAACCAGACACTAATTTCTCCTGTTCTTGTAGGGCAGGTTATCTACAGGTCTAGTAATATGGACATGAAGTTCTAACAGCAAGTGACAAGTGGTTACATGAAGATTATTCATTTCCCTGATCACTTAGAATAAAGTTTTAATCCTGGTAGAAAGAAATAAGGGTGCAAATCCTTCAAATACTGCATTTGGCTTAAGGAAGTAGATAGTACTGTCATTACCACCATGAAACTGGGGCCTAGGGTGGCTCCTAACTCTTTTTCTCTTTTTTAAAGATTTTATCTATCTATCTATCTATCTATCTATCTATCTATCTATCTATCTATCTATCTGAGAGAGAGGGAGAACGAGTGATGGGAGTGGCAGCAGGAGAAAGAGAGAGAAGCAAACCCCCTGCCAAGCAGGAAATCCAACATGGGGCTCAATCCCAAGACCCTGGAATCATGGCCCCACCAAAGGCATACGCCCAACCAACTGAGCCACCCAAGCACCCCAGGAGGCTCCTAACTTATCTATCATTATGCAGCTAGTAGAAACGATAAACTCAGGAGAAGACCCAGGTCTACTTGACTCCAGAGCCTCAATCTGTACCTTCCTTCCCCTGGAGCTCCTTTCCTATCCTTCATACTTATCTAAATCCCGCCCATAGTTGACTCACTACTCAGATGGCATCACAGAAATAGACTTTGGGGAACCAGTCCAGATCATATTGATCTCTACCTCCTCTGTTCTTTTTTATACTTGTAATTTCATGCACTCTCCACCTAGCGATTGACTTTTTTTTAATCTTCTACTCTCTCTAATTGCTTCATATGTGTTCTCTTGATTTCTTTTAATTTTTTTAAGGATTTTTATTTATTTATTTGACAGAGAGATCACAAGTAGGCAGAGAGGCAGGCAGAGAGAGAGGAGGAAGCAGGCTCCCCGCTGAGCAGAGAGCCTGATGCAGGCCTCGATCCCAGGACCCCGAGATCATGACCTGAGCTGAAGGCAGAAGCTTTAACCCACTGAGCCACCCAGGCGCCCTGTTCTCTTGACTTCTTAACCAGTCCCTGCTCCAGATTACTTCTCTCACTGCGCCCACTATGTCACAGGCACTGAAAGCACTCAGTGAATGTCTATGGAACAACTAGTTTGAGAGACACAGGTGCAAAACCTAGTTAAAACTCTCTTTTTAGAGTACAGAATTTCAAAAGTCAGAATTCTCCCTAATTCTACCTTTTTGGTCCCTTTCACAAGCTCAAAATGGTGCCTATGAAGCATTCTCCTAAAGAAATAGGAAAGTGCTTATGATAAAATGTCAAGCTAAAAGAGATAGGATGCAAAAATAGATGCACTGTGTGAGCTCAACTATGTAAAAAATGCATAAAAATATTGGAGAAAATATATGAAAGAAAAAGGAAAGATAAAGATTGGAACGAAATACACCAAGGGTTAAAGAAGGGTTATTTCTGGCAGGTAGAACTCTGGAAAACTGTTATTTTTCCATTTAGTTTTCTGTCTTTCTTTTGGAAATGCCAAAAATTGCACTTTAAGGAAATTCCAGAGTGCGTGTTAAATTGGATGCTATTTGTAGAGGAGCTAGTGGGAGTGAGATTGGGAATGGAGAGGTATACGTAGTTAGTCAAATCAGGAAAAAATATTAAAAGAATTTATCATTCAGGGTCCAACCAGGTAAACAGAAATCACTCCAGGAATTAAAAACAGGGAGTTCAAAGCAAGAAATTGGTTACCCAACTGATAGAAGAACTAGGAAGCCGAACAGGATACAGGAAGAAACCCAGAGATTACCAGGAGCCAGGGTCACCCGTTGAAACTGGAACCAGGAGAGCTGAGCCCATTTCTCTCACCCAGAAAACGTAGGAATCAGAGAGAGGGGGGAGGATAGCCCCACTTCCCCTTTTCCCCTGCTTTCCAATCTTCTGTCAGTGTCTTCCACTGAGCAAACTCAGCCATGAGCCAGTGCTTATGGAGCCTGGGAAATGCAGCCAGCAGACAGAGGTTGCCATCCACAGAACAGCGCAGGGCAGGAGAATTGGGGGAGTGGAGGAGATATGAAGGCAAACAGTCCCAGGTGCAGCATAAAAGGGGTAAAAATTAGATCAAATATCAAGCAGGTCCTAGGTCAGGTCAATAAAGAATAAAGTACACATGTTGACAATTTTCTGGGGAACATAAATTCGATATGCTTATAACTAAATCAAGGAAAACACAACTTCTCATATAGGAGCCAACACTAAATAGCAGGGTTTCCCAAATTTCCTGATGACAAGAGTCTCCTTGGGTTACTTGTTGAACACACACACAGATTTCCAGGCCCCTCTCCTGGAGATATAGATTTGATCTGTCCAGGCCTGGTGTGGTAGATAAAAGATGGTAACAAATTATTTGTTACCCTTCCATTTACAGACAGAGTCAAATTTCCCTTCCTTAGAATCTGGGTTGGGCTTGCTGACTTACTTAACCAATAGAATGCAGAAAGGTCATTCTGGACTTTTGAGGCCTGTAGCTTCTACCCACAGCTCTTCAAACATTCAAATTAAGAAGTCAACTGCCACATAGGAAATATGACTATCCTGAGACCACCATGCTGTGAAGAAGCCCAAGTTAACCATGTGGAGAGACCACATAAAGACAGAAAAAGTAGCTGGCCAGGCCAGCTATTCCCCTAGGCATCAGGTATGGTATAAAGAAACCATCAGACATTCTAGCCTCCATACATAATGGTGGTATGAAATGGAGGGGGGGGAAATCTAGCTAGAGGCTAGATTTGAAGCCCCAGACATATGGCCCTAGTGTACTAGATCCATTTGTCTCTAACTACGGGAGCCATCCTTGAGGCCCCAAGCATTGGGGAGTGGAGATAAGCTACCCCCACTGTTCTCTGTCTGAATTCTTGGCCCACAAAATCATGAGCATAATAAATCAGTTGTTGTTTCATATCTTTAGGTGTTGGGGTCATCAATAGATAAATGGTAGACCGAGCCAGATTCGGCAGCCTTCAGAGGTGACCTGGTACACCCTCAGCATTCCTCAGGTAGGGCTGTGTTTCATATAAACCTGCCCACATTTAAGTATCAGGGTTAGTGATGAAGGGAAGGGGGAGAGGTAGCATCTTGAAGAGAAGTGACAGTGTTCCGGCATTTAATTCCACTTGGGAGAGAGTCAGAAGCCTTGGAAGGGTTCAAAAGAGGGATGCCATTTACTTTCCTTCTCCCACTGTGTCCTCCAGTTGACCCCTCATGCACCGCAAGTAAGTGAAACCATGCGATACTTGACTTTCTCTACTTGGGAGGGAAACGAAACAACAGAGACTTTGGACACAGAAACAAACTGAGGGACTTGGAGGGAAGGGGGAGGAGGGATGGGAGAGCCTGGTGGTGGGTACTGGGGACACCTAAAGTGTGGAGCACTGGGTGTGGGGAATGGGGAATGAATCTTGAGACACTGGAAAAAAAAATTTAGTAACAATTAAAAAAAAGAGGGATGCCAACAACCCCAAGATTCCTGTTTGTTTTAGCTTCTGGGCTTTCACACGAATTCTTTATCTATATAACCTACATATAACCTATAATATTAGAGGAGCACTTCTACCTCCTGCCTCTTATGTCTTTCAAAAGTCCTAGAATTCTTTGTTTGCTCTAAGAGTATGAGCTGACATCATATACAATATCAACACTTTCAGACTTGAGCACTTCTGGGTGTTGGCTTAGTGTTTCAGAACACTCTCCATTCCATACCAAGGGAAACCTGTGTGCTCAGCCTTCCCTAGAACATGTAATATATAGTGAGAAGACCAAGATAGTCTCATTGCAATACCTACTCACTGGGAGATCTTTGGTGTTAGGTGTTGGGAAACAGGACTCCCTGGACTTTCACATTTCTGCACATCTTATGAGTAGAAGCCTGATAGCTTTTGTTCCATATTTCCTATTTGAGGATGTTTATACAGCATACAGCCTTGAAAGAGAGGCAGACAGCACATTTGTTTGCTGACCGGTATAATAGAGATGTCTCCCTCTAGGATAAAGGTTGGGCAGGTTTGCTTGCAGCTGTTTTAAAGACTATTGTTACCGAAGGTCAGAGGTCCTCATCTATGATGCAAGTGCACTGCATGTGAGCACCCACTGGGGCCTCTGTGGGATGCTGGGGTAAGGGGTGTCAACACAAATATGCTACAGCTGTGCTGCCTGTTCTAATGAATGACTGTTTGCCATGAGTAATGAAGTCCTTTGTCTCTCACCCAGGAGTCTCATGTCTCCTTCCAACATTCAAGATACTGTGGTAGGCTCAGTTTCTAGCTAGTGAGTAGGTGACATCTCTGGCCCTTCACAGATCTTGACAGTAGGTAGCAGAGTACACATGCCTCCCCTCCAAAACACCTGCTCCAGCTCTCTCACTCTGCCTGTCCAAAGTACTTCCTTCTGCCATACCCTTGACTGTAAAACCCACTGTCTGTGCAGGCACAAGACAAGAGAAGCTGAAGGCAAATGTAATTAAGTGACTAATTTGAGTTCTAGACACCAATTTCTGTCAAAAGCAGCCACACTGAGGGGAAAATGATACTAACTAAAGCAGTTTGTGCTCTGAAGGGAAATCTTTTCAGAAATGTCTTTTTTCCTACAGAGCTTTTCTCCGGACCCCTCATGATTATTTTCTTATTGTCTTAAATGTCCACATCCTCCAATCCTGTATCTATACTTTAGAACTGGAGTTACTTAAGGACCCTGTAAAACATGCAGATTCCTGCTCTATCCCAGACCTGCTGAATCAGTCTCTGGAGGTGGGGCCCTGTCAACTGCATTTGAAACAAGTACCCCAGGTGATTCCAAGGATGCTAAAATTTATTCTAAACACCATGGGCTCAATCCAGGCTGCAGTGTCTGGGCTTCAGCCCAGATATTCTTACTAATTTTTATGGAGTGGGTCTAGGCATGAGATTTTTTTCCATGCTTTCATAGGATCTTCCATTTGTAGTCTTTAGTGAGCAGGGAGCCTGATGCAAGGCTCAATCCCAGGACCCTGGGAAAATGAACCAAGACTCAAGTCAGGGTTGAGAACCTCCAATCTATCTACCCTATTAGGAACAGGAATCAAGTAAAAATGCATATACTGGGGACTCTTCCACAATATTCCTCCATTATAATATCTTAATTACCTTTCAACAAATTTATTTAGTTCTTCTCCCTTCAAACATACATCTTAAAACTACCCCCACTTTATAGCTTTCTAATAATCACCTAAATCAGAAGTCTGTCCCCATGATATAAATTTAATTGGCCCATTCCCTTTCTTTTACTCCACTTTGACACTCCAAATAACATTTTATACTTCATTTATCCAATAATCCCTATACATCTTGCTAAGATATCTACCGAAACAGAAACCCGGCTTATTACCCCACCATTCATGGTCAATTCTTGCTTCCCTCCTCTCTGCCCCAACCCTCGGCACCCAGACCTTTAAGGGGACAGAAGCTGGGTTGAAGATAGCCTTTCTTACCAGAAGGTTAGGAACTTTTACTAATGAAGTACAGTCTGAACAGCTTCAGAAGATCCTTCTCTCCTTTTCCACACATTCCCTGTGTCTGAATGAGATGCCACAGTGGTTCACAGAAGCCTCTATTTAAAACACTAAATTCAGCAGGTCTGATAGGGAAGGCCTGCCTCCCTCTTACTCTGTGCTTGAGGATACCACTTAATAAAGAGTTTCTGGGTATCTCTAAATATAAGACATTTAATTCTTCATCTGATGGAGAAAGGAGAGTGAGACGAAGCCTCTATTCCATACTCCGGAAGCAGGAATTTGTCTTTAAAGGCAGCACAATCCACAGACACCGCATTCTAATTGCTGTACCTTTCAGAAAGATTCCACCAGCGTGAGCTCTGGGTAACACTGCCAAGTCATCAAGGTCTATCTCTATAATACACCACTAGCCATTTCATCCAGCAACATTCCCCTCTTCTGCCATGCCTGCCCAGAAAAATAACTGTCCCCACACTGTCTCCACAGTCACCTCTGTCAAAACCATCACTGAGAAGGGATCTGACAGCACTCATTCTTGAAACACCACTCAGGCATTCTGAGGGAAACATGCCAACAGAATGTTACATTAATGGCTGAAATTCGGGTGTGTTAAACTGGCTAGAGAGATTCTCTAAAGGAACAAACAGTGAGAGAGTTTTTATTCCCAAGGAAAAAAGAACATGCTTATTAGCCTTAGCCCCTGCCTAATGAATATAAAACATGCAGGAAGTTATCAGAGTTCTTACCATTTCATTCAGTAATTTTTAAAAATATTTTATTTATTTGTTTGACAGAGAACGAGACAGAGAGAGAGAGAGGGAACACAAGCAGGAGGAGTAGGAGAGGGAGAAGCAGGCTTCCTGGTGAGTAGGGAGCCTGATGCAAGGCTCGATCCCAGGACCCTGGGAAAATGATCCAAACTCAAGGCAGCTGCTTAACAACTGAGCCACCCAGGTACCCCTCATTCAGTAAATATTTGCACCTATTTCCAACAGGCCCTGATTGGGTACTGTGTGGATTCAGTGATGTTTAAGGAAAGGTCTCTCCCTTCAGAGCCTACCACAAAAGCAATCACACATTAAAAAGACTTTAAAAAGATAAATAAAATATTGGGAGTATATCAAAATAAAAAGCTTCTGCACAGAGAAGGAAACAATCAACAAAACCAAAAGACAACCTACTGAATGGGAGATATTTACAAATGATATACCTGATAAAGGGTTAGTATCCAGAATACATAAAGAACTTACAAAACTCAGCACTCAAAAAACAATCCAATGTAAAAACGGGCAGAAGACATGAACACACAGTTCTCCAAAGAAGATATTCAGAGGGCAAACAGACATATGAAAAGAATTTCATCATCACTGACCATCAGAGAAATGCAAATCAAAAGTACAATGAGATGTCACCTCACACCAGTCAAAATGGCTAAAGACAACAATACAAGAAATAACAGGTATTGGCGAGGATGTGGAGATAAAGGAACACTCCTGCGCTGTTGATGAGAATGCACACTGGTAGAGCCATTGTGGAAAATAGTACAGAGGTTCTTCAAAAATTTAAAAATAGAGGGGTCCCTGGGTGATTCAGTCAGTTAAGCATCCCACTCTTGATTTCAGCTCAGGTCATGATCTCAGGGTCATGAGGTTGAGTCCCATGTCAGGCTTTACAGTGACCGTGGAAGCCTGCTTAAGATTCTCTCTCTCCCTCTCCTTCTAACCCTTCCCTTCGCCCTCTCAAGAAACTTCTTTTAAAAAGTTAAAAACAGAGCTACCTATGTTCTAGCAATCACACTGCATTACTAGGCATTTCCCCAAAGAACCCAAAAACAGTAATTCGGAGGAACACATGCATCCCCGTGTTTATAGCAGCATTATTTACAACAGCCAAGATATGGAAGCAGCCCAAGTTTCCATCAATTGAGGAATGGATAAAGAAAATGTAATATGCATATATAGTGAAATATTATTCAGCCATAAAAAGAATGAAATCTTGCCATTTGCAGCAACATGGATGGAGTTAGTATAATGCAAAACAAAATAAGTTAGAAAGACAATACCATGATTTCACTCATATGTGGAATTTAAGAAACAAATATGCAAAGGGAAAAAGAGAGAGAGAGAGAAAGATCAAGAAACAAATTCTTAATTATAGAAACCAAACTATGATTACCAGAAGTGAGGGGGTCGGGGATGGGGGAAACAGAGGATGGGGGTTAAAGAGTGCACTTGTGGTGATGAGTACTGGGTGTCCTATGGAACTGTTGAATCATTATGTTGTACAACTGAAACTAATATAACACTGTATGTTGACTAATTGGAATTAAAAAAATAAAATTTGCTGGGTCATAAAAAAGAAAACTTTTAGACGATATACAAATGGCCAATAAGCACATGAAAAGATGCTCAACATCACTAATCCTTAGGGATTTGCCAATCAAAACTATAATGAGGTATCCCCTCACACTCATTAGGATGACTATATAAAAAAAACCCCAAACCAGAAATTAACAAATGTTGGTAAGGATTTGCACTGTTGTGAGAATGTAAAATTGTAGGTCTGCTGTGGAAAATAATATGGCAGTTCCTCAAAAAATTAAAAATAGAAGTGCCACACGATCCAGCAATTCCACTTCTCAGTATGAAGCCAAAAGAACTGAAAGCAGAGTTTTGAAGAGATAATGGTATATCCATGTTCATAGCAGCATTATTCATAATAACTAAAATGTAGAAGCAATCTAATTGTCCATTGACAGATGAATAGATAAGTAAGGTGTATATATACACTGGAATATTATTGACCTTAACATGCTTTCAAACCAGGTCAAAATAAATACCCAGTCTTGAAAATAAAAGGCAGAGAGGGGGCTGACAGCAGGGAATGGACACTACTACCTTCATCTGAGTGCTAGAGGTGAGATGAATTGTTCTGGGCTGACATATGACCCTCGGGTTGCCTTGGATCTTCCTCTGATCCTTTTCTTCCCTTTCCCTGGCTGCCTTGTGGGTTTATGAGACAGCTCTTCCCTAGCGTATGACAGAGGGCAGTTGGCACTGTGTGCCAGGTTTGCCTGGGCTGGGGCATCCCATGGTTGAGATCCTAATGAGAGAACAAGAAGGAATAAACACTGGAGCAACCAGCCACACAAGAGCCAGAGCCATATAAACCTTCCAAGAAGGACAGCTCCTTGCCCTAGGATCCTAGGAGGATCACAGTGCATAAGACCCAGTGTAGAAACCCATAACTAGGAGCTTGAATTAGAGCTTTGGGAAAAATACAGAAGTGACAGAAGAAATGAAACCCATGTGAGTCTTTTCTGATGGAAAAGGGAGAGAAATTCAAGGAGCCTAGAGTAAGCAGGGGTCCTTAGGACAAGCTTTGGCCGCAGGCATGAGACAAAGTGCTGGCAGAGTTGATCTCCTCCAAGGCTTCTCTCTTTGCTTGTAGATGGCCTTCCTCCTCCTGCCTCTACACATGGTTGCCCCTGTACACACACACACTCCTTCTGTCTCTCTGTGTGTCCTAATCTCTTCTTTTTTTTAAGATTTTATTTACTTATTTGACAGAGAGAAACACAGCGAGAGAGGGAACACAAGCAGGAGGAGTGAGAGAGAGAGAAGAAGCAGGCCTCCCGTTGAGTAGGGAGCCCGATGCGGGGCTCAATCCTGGGACTCTGGGATCATAACCTGAGCCAAAGGCAGACGCTCAATGACTGAGCCACCCAGACGCCCCTAGTTTCCTCTTCTTATAAAGACACCAGCCCTATTGGATTAGGGCCCGCACTGATGGCCTTGTTTTAATCAGTTCTTTAAAGGCCATATCTCCAAATTTAGTCACATTCTGAAGTACTAGGGGTTAGGGCTTCAACATATGAATGGGGGGGACATAATTCAGTCCCATAACATCCTGTACATAAAAATATATATTCAAAATTTTAAACATTTCTGCCCCTCTCCCTCCTCACTTTATGTTTCTTTTTATGAGTTCTATATTCAGTATGAAAATTTATAATGATGAAGAACATCTGTGAAGATGCCGTTCTTGGTCAAATTGGTAGAGCAGTACAAGGAACCCAGGCAGAAAGTATATCTTTTGGGACTGGAGACCAACAGTGAAATGGCTAAAGAGCCACGAGATGGAACCACATGGGACTGGGCCACGAGATCCTCCAATTTTCAAAGTCTTTGTCTTGGTTAATGCTCCCTACCTGTGGCAAGCAGACTCTAAGACTGCGCCCCTTGATCCTTCTAATTTACATACCATCATGAAATTCCTTCTGCTTGAGTATACACTGGCCTAAGAGACTTGCTCCTTAACCAACAAATATTGTCAGAGGTGACAAGATTTTACTTCCATGATTAGATTACATAGAACTTGACTTCCACCTCCTGGAACACTCTTTCTTCTTGGCTTTGATGAAACAAGTTTCCATGTTGGACAGACCCATGTGGCAAGGAACTGAGATCAGCCTCCAGCCAACAGCCAACTAGAAACTAATGTCATCAGTCAAGCAACTCTTGAGGAACTGCCAACAACCATCAACTGAATTTGAAAGTGGACTGTTTTCCAGTCAGGTCTTCACATGAGATTTCAGCCCTGGAAGCTGCCCTGACTGCAGCCTTATAAGAGATTATGAGGACCCAGTAAGCCATTTCTGAACTCCCAACCCATAAAAACTGCAAGAGAATAAATGTGTGTTATTTTAAGCCATTAAGTTTTGGAGTAACTTGTTACTCAGCAATAGAAAACTAATACATTGCCCTAAAGTCCTCTCTCTAGACCCCAAGTATTTGCTACCCTATCGTTTTGACTTTTGACCAATTAATATCTTCCAGTATCCACATCTGCATTTAATTCCCTTAGAATAATTTTATCTTGTATGTGATTTTCATCAGATTGACTTTTCCTACTGCAAAAGGATATAGTCACTATAAAGCTACTCTTGGGATACTAACAGCTAATGTGGAATCTGGTAACAAGATTCTTACCCCTAATCTGCCATAGGGTTAGTATACTCTGTTCCTAAAACACATGGCACTCACTCTCCACTTGACTTGGTTTCTCTTTTCTACTTCCTCCCTTCTTCCCCATCAGAAGAAAGATGTTATGTTCCTGTATCTCTCAGAGGAATCACATTCCACCCCACAAACTATACTCACAGCACATACATATCCTATCTGTCTCTCTTCTTTATTTCCGATTCTTTTCAAACTACCCCAGGAAAAGATTTCTTTCTCCCTGCCTCTACTTTCTCCTCCCTGTTTTGTTCCATTTTGGGGCCAAAAATAATCCTAATCATGGCTTGTAAGTGCAAGCTCCATGCCAGGGACTTATACCTGCATCAGGAAAAAGGCAGAGCCATGCATCCTGAAGTAAATTAAATCTAATAAAGCCAACAACTCTAAAGCCCTTGAAAGCACCCCGAAATAAATGTCAGAGCTGCTACAAAAACTGCAACCACCCACCTCTTCATCATCTAATTTAATTTAACCTGCTTTTGATCATAAGCAGCTTTCCAGAAAAAATGAAATAGGACTCCTCTTTGCAGAGATTTTTGCTTTGCTTACTATTAAAACAAGGTTGCTCTCCACTTTTTTTTCATGCAAATGTATGATATGTGGTGAGTTATTTTGGTCTAGCCTGGGAATGTTTAACCATTATGCATAAATGTGGGGGTTTTTCAGAAAATTACAAGACAAGTTCTGGCACCTGACTTATTAATGAATTTTTAGAAGTAACCCACCTATAAGTTGGGGAGGGGCATAGAGACATGTAGAGTGAGGACAGTGTTGTTCATTGTAGGAAGCGGGATGAGAGATGGAGAATGTGTAAACATGGTCAAGGAGCCAAGTAGAGCTAAGAGGAAGAACAGAGAGTGAAGCTCGAGAAAGAAGAGTGGAAGGATGATGATATTCAGTGAGTAACTGATATGAGAGGGGTAGCGACCTAGAGCTTTCACCTATTACTCTACTGAATCTTCACATCAGTGCTGGGAGGTAGGTCATCTTCTCCTGTCACTTTTCAGATGAAGAGACTGAGTCTTAGAGAGTTTATATGACCTGCTGAAGGTCACACAGTTCATAAGTGGTGGGGCCAATATTCCAACTTGAGTCTGTCTGAAGAGCCAAGGACCTTCTTGCCATTTCCCTGTGCATCCACTTCCTTCCTTTTCTAGGTTAAGAAAAAGGAGAGGGTGGATTGTTCCACTTTTGCTGATGCAAGTTGGGGAAGGACATACTCAAGCACAAAACTGAACTGGAAGAGAAAGTCTGGGGAACCAGAACATTTGTTATTTCCCCAAATCATGGAAAACTATGTGGTCTTCAGGGTAAGAGCCAGAGGGCAGGAGACAGTGGGCTTGGAACCACTCAGGGGCACTAGAAAAGGTACACCAGGACACTCTTTCTAAAAGTCACAAACAGCTTCCCTTGCAGAAGAAAAATAGAGCAGCCCTGGCAGAGAGGGGCAAAGGTAAGTTCAGCAGCTGAGAAGCCACAACTATGAAACCAAATGAGGCCAAACACCCTCCCCTACACCAGTCACCCCAGGCTCAACTGCAGCAATGTTCAGATCAACGCTGGGGTGTATGATTATGGTTAGGGGAAAACGGAGGAAAGGGAAGCTAGGCTTAGTGAGGAAGATACAGCTCTGCATCCTGGGCATTCATTTCTTTAAAATGTTTGCTCTGAAAGAATTATCTCCCTTTTACTGTTTACTTAGTGTTGTTTAAACATCACCCTTTTAATATAGAGGCATACGGTGGACCCAAGAGAAATATAAAAACTGCAATTCTTTTATCTCTGTCAAACACTGGGATGTCACTACTTGAACCTGCATATTTGGGTGGAGCCCAGATCTTTTGGAAGAGCCTTCCCACCCCACCACCACCCCTAGTGGTACTGATGTGAATGGTCCACACCATACTTCAGGAAACACTGGCTTAGATCAAGTAGCTGTGGGGAAATGCACATATTACATAGCAATGCAATGAATAGACTGGGACAGCTCTCCAAGACATGAGGCTTAGAAAATGGTGGGAAAACTACAGAGGATAAGAAGAAACTTCTGGGCTCCTAAACTAAATGACCTCCAACATACTTCAAACCCACTCCTCACCAGTACTTCATAAACATCTGATTCCTTATGTCCCCCTCCCAAGCTTCTGACTCATTTGGGACCCTCACCTCCATAATTTTGCTCCCAACTAACCACCTCTCCTGATTTTTGCTGGACTATATATAGGTTGTAGTCAAGGTTACCAGAATATGTTTAAAATGGGTTTAAAATGCTTCAGGGAGACAACAGAGGGCTCTGCCTGGGTCCATGCTTGCCAAGCAATAGCCTTGCCCTGAGTGCATAGGAAGTGACTAGCCTTCTCCTGGGGAGGTTTCCATCTGTACCAAGCAGGGACCCAGACTCCCAAGTCCCATGGAAAGGAAAGAAGAGAAAACAAAGAAAGCCAGCTATTTTATCTTCCCCTACAATGTTGCCCACCTGGGCATTTCTGTACCTCTAACAAGAGAAATCACCTCCATCTCTTCTCATGGATGGTCAAGTGATATTTACTAAGTGCTCTGAGCCCTTGGGACCCAGTGGACCTCTCTGTCCCAGGAGTCTTAAAGAAAATCAATCTGTTTTCTCCTTTGCTTTCTGGATATTATGGATACCCAGCAGCTAGGAGTCTGAATCAGATGATCTGCAAAATCCCTCCTAATACCAATACTCTGTAATTTCTTTTAGCCAAGGTCTGAGGGTACCTTTTTAGTATGAGGCTAGGAGAGACTAACCTAAGGTCAGAAAACCCAGTCATCACCCAAATTCCCTTGAAAATAGAGGAGAGCTATAGTATGATTAATCCAGAATTGGACTTCATTTTGCATCTGAGAAAACTGAGGCCAGACTGGGAAAGTAACTTACACACAAGGTGATACAGCTGATGGTTGAACTGAGTTGAAGTTGAGATCCTGACTTCTCATGCTTATCCCCTGCTACCATTTAGGTCCATCAACTTTGGCTTGACACTGAATGCCCTGACTTTTGGCATCAGCAGCTGCTTTACCCTCTTGGGAGTATTTGGCTCCAACTAATATCCTAGAGAGTCAATATTCTAAGCACACACCAGTTAGAGGGTTGAGTGGCAAAGAGACACAAGCCCCGGATTTTATAAGTCGCCATAAATATATCACAATGTGGGTAATCTTTGTGTAGAATCCTAGGTAATAAAAATGACCAGTTCACCAAATACTTTTAGGAGGCTCCCCAGGATGGATTCCCTGGTAGCCCCAATTATCTCAATGTTCTCCCAGGCAATCCTGATACAACCCTGGGTTGTCACGACTTTGGAGGTGGAGAGCAATTGCAGATAGTGTCTGATCTAGGAGATGGATCTGGGCGAGCTAGACAGGAGCAAGGCAGGACCAGAAATGCTGGCCAGAAGGCTTTTGAGGCACCAAGGCCTTAGGTAAAAAGTGGGGATGAGGAAAAAGGAAGGGATGAATTCAAGAGGTTACAAATGGCTACTGGATCTAAAGACTAAGATGAGGCAGCCATGAGAGAAAGAAAATCATGAAGAAACTCAAGGTGTTAAGTCTTGAGGAAGAGGGGCAATGGACCTCGGGAGAAGACGAGGAGTTTGATTTTAGTCATGTTAAACAGGATATTCATAGGGTCGCAGAGCAGAGAGCTAGAGAAGAGAGCCTGATGGAAAGCCGTGAGTCGGGTGGCCACATCCATGGTAGTGCTGGACACTCAGCCGTGCACACTGTGCCGGGTGCTAAGTGCCTCCAGGCGTGTGTGTCTTACATTCCTAATATTCTGTAAGCATTTAGAGGGCAGAACTTGGTATGTCGTCATTCCATGGGCATTACCATACACAGCACAGGGCACATGGAAGCCCAGAACTAAGCCTCCTCTGGCTACATACACAAGCTGGGCCATATCTGTCTGTTACAGAGCCCCACAAACTGTCTCACCTGCCACATTACACATTACCTTTCAAGACAACAGAAGTTAAGGTGGTCCAGAGCCATGGGGCATTGGATCTACCAGCTGCCTTTTTCTTTTGGAAGGACAATCCAGGTGTCCACAGAGACTGACCATGCAAAAAAAACAAAACAAAACAAAAAAACAAAACAAACAAACAAACAAAAAACCCTTTCTACGAATTAAATCCTGTCACTGTTTTCTCAATTCTGAGGATGGTGACTAGCTCACAGGACCTGAGTTATCCTCCAGACATATTTCCTGTCCAGGATAATAAGAGTTTAAACCAAGAAAGGAAGGGCACCTGGGTGGCTCAGTGGGTTAAAGCCTCTGCCTTTGGCTCGGGTCATGATCTCAGGGTCCTGGGATCGAGGTCCGCGTCGGGCTCTCTGCTCGGCGGGGAGTCTGCTTCCTCCTCTCTCTCTGCCTGCCTCTCTGTCTACTTGTGATCTCTCTCTTTCTGTCAAATAAATAAATAAAATATTTTTAAAAATTAAGTCAAGAAAGGAAGAGTTGCTTTGATCAACAAGGGAAACTCCAGGCCTTGTGTGTGAGTCCTTGGCCATAAACCCTTCTACCTTCAATGGGAGGTCACACACACAGATTCCTCCTGGGCCATTGCTCAACACTCATTACCAAACATGTAGCCTTCCTATCCCTCCCCAGACTCTGATGCAAAATCCTACTATATGCCTTTCTATACCTGCTCCTGTGTTGAGAATAGCAGCGTTTGCACCTGTCTTTCAAGGCATCTGGTACGTGGCTAAGCAGATAAGATGACAGCTAGATGCTGATGTAGTCCTCAAACAAACAGGAGCATCCAACTTCTATAGCTATTGCCACTTAGGAAAATTTAAGGTAAGGTCTATCTCTTCCTTTTTTGTCTGAGGCAGGAGCAAGCAAGGATGACTAGAAGCAGAGAATGCCTAAGAAATGTACAGGCCTCCCCTTTCCAGAGGGTACCACAAAGTTCCCCATTAACAGGTGAGATGGAGTTTCCCAGTGTGGTTTATTTTACCTCTTCTTTATGTGATCAGGAGCAAAAGCCAGAGCCTGAGCTCTGGAACAGACTTCAGCAAGAACATCCTGCATTCACACCCAGGACTCTATACCCAGTGCATACCCAATGGAAACCTCCAGCATGTCTACAGGTTACCTCCTTCCTCTCCCTTGTGAGGAAGCTCTCTTCTGGATATACTTCATTGACTGGGAGTGTGCTCAGGTCAGTCCCACTCTGCAGGGGCAAAGGAACTGGCAGAGACCTGGTACCAAATCACAAGCAAGAGGACCTGAGGGGGATCTTCCATGTGTGCCCTTCTCCAGAGAGACAGCTGTGATTCCAGACTTCTGCACACTTTGCCTAATGGCTTGATACCCTGAGGGCTTAGGAGGGGCCAAGCTGGCTCTAAAAAAGGAGTCTGATGTGCAAGTTTCTGGTAGAGGGGTCCAGAAAGACAGTCCAAACCTAAGGGGAGACTGGCAGCAACTGACTAGCAAGTAAGTCTTATTCTAAAACGGAAAAATATGTACTCTCTGAGAGTTTCCACCTGACTGCTATAGTAAGTCTGCTGGAGCATCAGGAACCCCATGGCAATAACGTATGGTGGGGTATTTTGTACTTCACAGAATCAATAATGAATACGCTTTACATATATTCTTCTGAAGTTTCTAGAAAACCTTTATTTCTGCCTGGCTGGGGATTTCTGAGGCCTTTCCCTAGTCTCTCCAATTGCACTGAGATTGTGGCCATTCAAAACAATGGTGAACCTTGGCTCTTTCTTTCCTACTGCCTCTTTCCCCCGATCACTAGGCCAGCAGGCCAAGGCAAAGATAAATGAAGTAGAGGAGGCTTTGGTGCAATGGTTCATTAACTCCTGCATGTCCCTCATTCCCCTAAAACTTTAAATCATCCTATGTACCACTTCTATAAAGTAGTTCCATCCTCAAAGCCTATGAGAAGGTGAGTGTGTACTCCTGATTCTGTGTGCTCTTTGTCCAATACATTCCCTTCAGAATGACACACCCATGTCTGCGATCGAAACATAGGCCACCACTTAAAGCTCTGTTCTCACGAATTTTCTCCTTCTAAATTTACTTTTTCTTCTTTATCAAATGTATTTTGGCCATGACAAAGGCAATGCATGTTCATCATCAAAAAACTGAAAAATACAGTAGACATAGGAAATAAAATGACCTGTGTCTCAATCCCATTCCTCATAAATTAACAGTATAAATAGTATTTTTGTGTGTTTCCTTCCAGTCAAGTTGCTATGCATTTTTCCTCTTTTTTCTTCCCCCATCTGGATAAGACAGCATTATTCACCAAATATTTCACTTACTACTCATATGACTTTGGGCGAGTCATTTACTTAATCACCCAAAATTCCTGGCTAGAATGACAGCAGGGGTGGAAGCTGATTGTGGCAGCTCTGCTCATTCCCATTACACCTGCTTTTCAACAAACTCTCACGGAGATCAATGATCAGATCAGTCAATAACAAAATAGGATTCAACTTCTAAAATTCATATGACACAAAACTTTTCTGAAACAGAGTTGTCACATCCCAAGAGGCAGGTCATTCACAGCATGGAATGGTCTTACTCTGTTACTTCCTGTGGACAGCATGAGCCCAGCACTCAGGAGCAGCAATACACAAGTGTTGACAGGGTTGAGAGTTATCACAAAACTATGACTTACTGTGCACCTGCTATACTCTAGGAACGCTGCTAGGCTCTTGGTAATTTTTTTCCTCCTGTTCCAAACAAACATGCAAAACAAGCATCTGATCCCCACCATACAGATAACTAGGGTACAAGTCTTGCTCAAGACCTTAGATCTAGAAGGCCCAGGATCCTGGCCCTAAGCAGTGATGTGATTCTTGGTGTCATTTCTGGTTGATCCATTCAGTACTCTAGCAGAATTTCTTGTTGCATAAGGTAGACTTTCTGGTTACTTTTCTTAAACTTCTTCCTCTGGCCTTTCTGCAAGGGACTAGAATTAGCTAGGTGGACCAGTTCCTACCTTCTCTGCTCACAACAATCATGACAGAATAAAATAGGAAGACAGGGAAATGGGTGACCTTTTGGCCAGCATGCCAAGGTAATGAGAAGGGATGTGGGGGTGAGTTGGATTAATTCAGGAGCTCTGAATGAGGAACTTGAGCTCATTCTTTCCTTGGAATAGATTCTAATTATTTCTAGAACATCATCACCCGATGTTGAATGAATGACACCTCACATCGATCATACAAAATAGATATACTCAAATTATGGATGAGGAAAATAAGTTTCAGAGAAGTTAAGTAACCTACTCAAAGCCATTGGCCAATCACTACTAAAGCTAGACTGGCTGAACCCAGGTCTGTCTAACTCCTAACCCACATTCTTCCATTCCACCAAGCTGCCTTCTTTATTAAGTGTCTAAAAATGTATGGGTTTTGTGGGGAGGATGCTTAGAACATCCATCAGAATGTTTCTCAAATACCCTAGAAAGATGATTGTATTCAGGAACTCTGATGGCAACTGCTTACAGTTATTAAACAAACTCCCTGAGAATCCAAATTTTAATTTTCTCCCTACAGGCAGGAATTCCTCAGGAAACATGCTGTTCAAACTTAAGAGAGGGTTAGAAAAACAGAAATCCTCCTATGATAGACTATTTACCAATCCTGGCCCCATCAATCCCCCCATTCATTTATGTGATATAATTTTGCCTCTACTTCCATCAAGTGGTGGAGTTAATCTTCCTTCCCCCTGAATCTATGCTAGTATGAGACTTTCCTAAACTAAAAGAATACAGCAGAAGAGATGCTATGTGACTTCCAGGCCTCACATTCAAAGGGTCTTACAGCATCAGCTTCTAGTCTCCTGAAACACATTTACCATGATGTAAGGAAACTTAGTCTGGTCTTCTGGTGGATGTGATGCCACAAGATGAACAAACAGAGGTACCCAGCCGATAACTAGCACCAAATGCCAGACATGCTAGTAAAGCCATCTTAACTAATCAGCCTCAACCAAGCTGTCACATGACTATAGCTACGTGAGTGATCCCACATAAGACCAGCAGAAGAACCACCCAGCAGATCCCAACCCAAATGACTGATGCATAAAATTGTAAGCAAATAAAAATGGCCTTGTTTTAAGCCCAAAGGCCTGGGTATTCTGTTACACAGCAAAAGATAACTGATACATCTTCCCTTTGCCTCTGGGAACACTTCCCTCACCTGCCCCTCTTAGCAATAACCAGCCACTAACTAGTGAGAAATCTCCTTTGATCCTAAGCAACTGCTGCATGGGTCTGCTCTTAGAAGTTTCTTCCTGATAATCACTTGCATTTGGTATATATTTATGCAGTATATCCTCCAAGTCCAGCACTGTGCTGGCAGGTACAGGGTATTCATGGATGTATAAGTTGAGGACTCATCTCTCAGTGAACTCACTACAGATACCAATAACCCAAGCCCCCACACAGTAGCAACACAAAACAAAATGTGAAGTGTACAGTTAAGCTGGGCACCACAGTATGTATCGATGGTGGGCAGAAGTGTGAATAAATGGGCAACATGCAAAAAAAAGTGCTTTGGGGTCCAATTTCCCAAATCACCTTACAGAGGATTACTCTAATGCACAAATCCTTCACCTCTGAAAGCAGGATGGCATAAAGAATGTGCAACCTGGGAAAGACTGTCAAGTATATTTCAGACAAGGCAACTGATGTGGCTCATGGCCTGAGACCCTGCAGGCTTCAAGAAACCCCAAGACTGGAGCCAGATACCATACACAGTTTTTACTGCAAAAAGAGGAACCAAGACCAAGGGTTTCACAAGGGCTCATAAAAATGTGAAAGGTTTAGAGGCTTCTTTTATTGATGTACAATTTCTCTGTGTGTACTCAAGTGGAAAATGTCTTCTCTCATATATCAAGCTGTTGGTCACAGTCAACAAATCCCTGTTGCCTTCTAAAAGAATTCCAAATTCCTTAAGTTGGTATCTTGCCTTCTAAAAGAATTCCAAATTCCTTAAGTTGGTATCTAGGAGCTCTCCATGTTCTGGGGTTAAAGATCTGGAATTCTAATCCTGGCACTGCCATTTAGTCACCCTGGAAAGGATACTCCACATCTCTGAGCCTGTTTCTTAATCTTTAAAATTGGGATTTTATATGCATAGGTCACAGGGATGTTATGAGAAGTAAAAAATAATAAAGTGCCTAGTATTGTACTTGGTACACAGTGGATGTTGACTAAGAGTAAAGCTCCTTCCCAGTGGATCAACTCCTTCCATCACACTGAGAGAAAACAGATCTCTTCAGAAAAGTTTGTGAGATGCCAGGGAAGAGATAAAGTTTCCTTGATATAAAGGCATCTTGAAGTTGGGATATAGTGAAAAGGGACCAGAGTGATGGACTAGGTCTCTGTGTCATTTGTTTCTTTGTTCTTACTGCCCATTCCAAGTATATCTTCACAGCAATCAGGTATCTAAGTAAGGCTTTGCTAAGGTATTTTCTGAGAATGGAACTTAGATATGCTCATGGTTGAGTTTTACCCAAGCCAATCCTACTCCTAGCCCCATACTTTATACCCAACGATGGGCATTTGCCTCTTGTACTCAAAACACTGATCCCTCATTGGGACTGTTCTTACCTCCTTCTCCCATTTCTTCAGTGGAAAGAGCTCTCTAATCTTCGTTTCCCTGGTGCCATTCCAGCAAGACACCACTCTCACATCCCATCAGGCCAACTAGGAGTCCCAGAGATAATCACACCCCACCTCTTCCCCTACCTGCTCTCCTGTTGACAGGAAAGTCAGCACACTGTTGGTAATAACTCCTCCCCTGTCTTCCTACAAATACACATTCATATTCTATAATAAAATGAGAAACCGAACAGGACTAAATTTCCATCAGAGATCAATCAATACCATTGACTACAGCAACATTTCACTGAATGAGAGGTGCCAGAGAGCCATGGAGATCCTTCTCCCCTCCCCACAAAAGTACACATGCTACCCCTCTGTCAATCTCTGGAAATTCACTGCAGGAGTAGTTGTAGACTGTCTACAAGTATCAGCCCCTGTCTAACTATAGCACACAGCTGGGAAGAAGCTATAGCTGCTAAAACATCAACCACTAACTAGGGATTAAAGAGAATTAAGCTCCTTCATAACTCATCCTATATGGAGAACCAGTAAACTAAACCCACCACTATCCCACCCTATCATTTGTAAAGTGTCGTGATTCCTAGTTCCCATAGTTGTTCCATTGCTCCCATCTAAATCATAGTTCCAACTCCTCACAAAAGGAACAGAAATAATGTGTTAAGTGATTCAATGTGTCAAGCCTTCTGCTTGGTCCTTTATACACCATTCATTCATACAACATCCCTATGAGTAAGGCATTATTATGTCCATAAACTGAGACTAACAGAGTCCAAAGATAACACAGTCAATAAATAAATAAAATTGGAATCAAGGCCCATGTAGCTCAAAGCCTATGACTTTACACCTAAGAATCAACATGTTAGAGCTGTACTCTCTTAGTATGTATTCTAAATATATCGGTCTTTGTTTGGGAGTCTGTGCCTTTATCACTGGTTTCTCAGAGCTTCACATGGTCTCATGTGCTTGGAGATAGTGTTCACAATGGCAACATATGAAGTCCTCTTCCATCAGAGGCCACTGAAACCTAACCTGAACAGAGGGCATGTGAATGTAGTCACCACATTCCTCAAAAGTAATGTCTTTTATACAACATTTAACACACCATGTTGTCATGACAGGATGCCATGAGTTAAAACCAAGATGAAAAGACATGAGAAGTAGAGGGAAGGCCCAGCAAGGAGACATGCAGAGAGGATAGACAAAGAGTCACCTTTTCTGTGAGCTCCCTCTTCACCTGGGAAAGAAGGTAACACTACTAAGCCTCTCCCTAGATAGGGAGCTTCCCGTAGTTTTTGAATCTGGCTGAGCCCCTCATTCAGGCCTACTTCATGACCTTTTACAAAGGGAGGTCACCACCACTTGGGGGCTCCCTTAAAGCCAATGCAAACACAACTGCTCCTAGTAGAAATCAGTTCTCCATGCTCTTCCCTGAACTCTCCCACATTGCCTAACCGAGGTTCCCAGCATTTGGACCAGGTAAAGAATCAGTTGCCAATGGCAACCAAAATCCACTGCTCCAAATCCAACTTCACTTTGATTGGTTTGGAAGGACAGAAGTCAAAGAGAAGTCAGGACCAAGTTGCCTTTTTGTCTAATGCATTCACTTCACAATCATCATGCCCTATACTCATGTAAGTCTTCAGCTTTTTAAAGGGCATTCCAGTAGCATCTTATCATCTCTTAATCTGGCAGACAGGAACTCTTTGTAGTTGTTCTGTCCCTCTCCATAAGCCTCAGGACATTTGGAGACCAAAAGACTTTGAGCAGAGGAAAAGCAAAAATATGACCTTCCCAATACAAAGCCATATGTTCACTCAGCCTTGCAGATGGATAGGGCCTTAACAGCTCTCTAACTGTTACCTCCTTCTCCCATTTCTTCAGTGGAAAGAGCTCTCTAATCTTCGTCAAAGAGATTATCTTCCCTCATCCCTAGCAGGTGTGCCCTGTAAACCAGCACTGTCCAAGAGAACTTTCTATGATGATGGGAAACGAACATATTTGCTCTGTTCAATACAGACCTCACTTGCTAGTCATATGTGGCTACTGATCACTTGAAACATAGCTAATGCAATGAAGAAGCTGAATTTTTAATTTAATTTTAATGAAATTTAACTTAAATAGCCACATGTGGGTAGTGACTACTGTACAAGACAATGAGATTCTGAAGCATCCCAACCAGACCTCACCGCAATGGTAATTTACAACTTCAATTTGCTACATGGTATTCTTCAGACCAAAGAGCATCATGAAATTTTACAGAAAGAATACTTGCCATGTGTGCTAAAGAACCATGAGATGAAAAGGCTAACTGGATTACCCTTTGCCTGCAGTTTGGATATTGATCACTTCAATAACAAAATGTTTACATACCCTTACAGACTGAGCAGGTTAGAAACAGAGGAAACACTAAAGACTCTGTAGTCCAACCCCTGATTTTATCCTTGGGAAAACAGACATGCTATTCTTTTCTCCTCATATTGTACTTGACTCGTGTTTTCTAGGGAGTGTTGTGTGGCTCCATACTTGCCCCTAAAGATTCTGACAACCCTCACCCCCAGGTATTTTGTATCTTTAGGTATGCCAGGGTAAGAGCCAAACTGGAGAAAAGAGATTACAATTATCACCATCACCATGAGCCACAAGGATCTCCTCTTCAGTGATTTCACAAGAGACCCAGAGGTCAGTGGTAAACTGCAGGTACAGGGCTAAGGGGGGCTCTGGGCCCAAACTCAAGATGCAAAGCCCTGTGATTCCTCTCTCACTACTGCCCATTCTCCACCTTCACTTGGCCACTCACCTATTCAAAAAGCCCCAGATTTGAATTTTCACAAAAAAAAAAAACTGTTTTCCTCTCATCTAGTTCAGAGCAGCAGTCTCAGTTTAAATTTGGGGCTTCTAGGCAAAATTGGCTCCCAGAGCAATCTCTTTTCCTTTGCTATTTGCTTTGTTATTTGCTGGAGAGGGGGAGCCCCCATTGGTGTGGATACTAGAAATGAAGGTTTTAAAGTTATGGAAAAAATCTAATTTTCTTATGAAAAGAAAAATGTATCTTTTTCTGTTTTTTTTTAACTGGACATTAATAAGAATGCAGAGGCATATCAGCCTAATTTTTATTACAGTTATTTAGCGATCTTTGCTCATACTGTTGAGGAGAAACGTCAATGACGTGTAAACATTTATTCATCAAACACTTATTGAACACCTTCTTTCCAGTCACTATGCTAGGCATAGCATTATCTTATAGAAGAGATAAATAACATCCATCTGTTCAATATTTATTGAGCCCTTTCTACACAGAGTAAGTTCCTATCTTCATAGAACTTATGTTCCAGTAATGGAAGGTTTTCAATACTCATGTGTACAAAATAAAACTATCATTTCAAATAATGTAAGTCCTAAAAGAACATAAAAATGGTAGGATAGAGAGTGATGAGTGGGATGGGGGTGTGCTACTTGAGCTATGGTGGTCAGGAAAGGTCACTTTAAGGGAAGTGACATTTGAGCTAAAGCCTGCATGTTGGGAAGGAGTCAAATGAGAGGATGAGAGATGTCCCAGGTAGAAGGAATCACACTGCAAAAGCCCTGAGGTGAAAACAAGCTCGACATGTTTTGGGAACAGAACACTGGTGAGGCTGGAGTGAAGTGAACAAGTGGAAAGTGTTTCAGAGATGAGGTCTGAGGAAGAGGGAGATTCAGATTACATAGGGCCTTACAGGCAAGGTAAAAGCTGTGGGTGTTATTCCTAGAATAATGGGAAGGCACTCTGGAGTTTTAAACATGTGGGAGACATGATCAAATTTATGAATACAAATACATACAATTATGGATAAAATATTTATAATATAGGAAGATAACTACAAAGCAGACTTTTGCAAAGTATTATAGGAACTACGTTAATAAAGAAACCTGTGGGAAAGAATAGGCAGGCCCCTTGGGGTGACAACATTCCAGGCCATCAGAGCAGGTGTAAAGGTATGGAAATGTGAAACAACACTGAACATGATGGCATGCTGGAGGGGACCATAGGAGGTCAGTCAGCTTGGAGGCCAAGTAGCTGTGAGTCATTCCTGGGAGATGTTAGATACCAGCCCCAGAAACTGAAATTATTTTGTAGGCCACTTGTTCTTAACTTGACTATTAAAATACTAGTATTGGGCCCCACAGCAGACAAATTAGATCAGAAATTCTGAGGTGGGAGGGAAGGCACCAGTATATTTAAAAGCTCTCTGGGAGGGTGCCTGGGTGGCTCAGTGGGTTAAAGCTTCTGCCTTCGGCTCAGGTCATGATCTCAGAGTCCTGGGATTGAGGCCCACATTGGGCTCTCTGCTAGATGGGGAGCCTGCTTCCTCCTCTCTCTCTGCCTGCCTCTCTGCCTACTTGTGATCTCTCTGTCAAATAAATAAATAAAAATCTTAAAAAAAAAAAAAAAAGCTCTCTGGGAGATGCTAATACATAGCCAGGGTTGAGAACCATGCTGTAATGATGATGGAGGAGCCCTGCAGGGTTTGAGACAAGCGGTAACAATTATTTATTTTCCATTACAAATTTGTTTTTCTAAAGATTATATTTTAGCATACGGTATTTTTAAAGTATAATAATATTCAAGCAAGATGACAAATTACCTACATTTGCATTTAAAAGTGTTGAACATTGTCACAAATGGAATCACAAGTTTCCATTCCTACTGAACTCTGGCTCTCATGACAGTTCATGAGAAACCTAGAAACTTCCAAACAGAAGAAACCATCAACAGTACATAGTTGGTGGATTTTAGAGCCAGAAGAGTACTCCCAAGAGCGCCTTTATTTTATAGATATAAAAAGAGAGGCCCAGCGATGTACCCAGGGTTAGCAGCAAGGACAGAACTAGAACCCACACTGTTTCTAGCTCACCGTGCTGCCACTCGTTTCAAGAGAAGCCATCCTAATTTCGGGACTGGCATCTTTCACAATATGAAGTAGATCATAAAAGAGCACTTGATTTTAGAAAAGAAATGTAAAAGAAGAAAAGGATGGGGGTCAAGACCAAACTAATTAAATACAATTTGGGTACATACAACTTTATTTTTCAGGTTATCCACTCAGTTCATGCATGACTGGTAAAGTTACTTCTTCTTCTCATGCTTGCTTTTGCTATTTCCATAGGTTTCTGTAAACTGAGAATTTGTTCAGAGAAATACAAGTCCTCTACAGGTTAGTGATTCTTATTGAAGGCACATATTTCAAGACGTAGACCAACATCTTTCTCCAGCCTCTGGAAGAGAGAAGCATTTGAAGCAAGAGACATAACCAACCACATGGTTCTTCTCCATTTCTTGATGAAGTCTTTCATTTCACTTTCCTCTGGACAAGGTGGAGGAAGTGCACTGAGATTTTAAATGCCAGCTGAGTTTATCAGAAACAGAGGTAAAGGATGTCTCAGGCAAGGGCACTGTCCAATCTGGATGCAGCGATAGCCAAAGAAACAGACTTTGTGCACTGAAGTGTGTGAGTTCTGCAATGAATCCAAAAGATAGTGCTTCTTGCTACTCACAATGACCAAAGAAGAGACTGGGTTCAAGCTGGACTGTGTGTCAGCTATGAAGAGCTATGACCATACCCAGCAGAGGTAGATATTACAATTGAGTCAACAGAAATAGTGGCTTGGCCAAGCCTTGGTCATGCAAAGATGGAAGCAAATCCTTAGGCATCAAAAATTAGTCAAGTAGCCTAGGAGCAGGACTACATACAGAGGAGCTCAGGAGGAGCACAGAGCTTGGAAGGTGGCTTGAAGCAAACCTATTGGTGAGCTATGTGAGGTCCACGGTAAAGGGTTGCCCAGCCCAAGGGTGGTCACTTCTGACTTTAAAGGGACTGAGCGCAAGACAGGCATCACTATGCTTTCTTCAGCCAGAAATCCTCTGAAACTGTCTCCACATCTTCTTAGGATACACCCAGAACCCTACCACTGTCCAGAATAGAGGTAAGGGTGCCCAGAACTTGGTCTATCTTGCTAAACTATGAAACTATACTTCATAGTCCTTTAAGAACTTTAGATATTACTTTCACGAATAACTCAGATGTTTTGTTTAAACTCCCAAAACGACATCACTACTCTACATTATCTAGTTTTTTCTACTGTCTCTCAGAGGCTTTTATAGACTTATCTGATGTTTTTAATCCCCAAGTAAAGGTCCTAAAATAGTTTTATGTCCTGTTGTAATATTTATACATTTCTTCTTCTACTTTTATATTGTTTCTTTTCTTTTCTTTTCTTTTTTACTCCTTATGCAACTCCAATTCTGGAGCCTTTTTTGTGTCTTGGAAACTATTTTCTCTCCTCTCTATTTTCTGGAGTGCATTCAGCTTATAAACACCTATAAAGAACACTGACAAAGAATATACTTTAATGTCACGAACAGACTGAGGCTCTAGGATGAACACTCAAATGCAGCATGAGATGAGGTCATTTTTCTCCAGATGCTCTTATATAGCTTGCAAGGTGATTTGTCAAAACAAATACTTTACCACTCTTCTCTGTAAGATTTCATATATTCCATGCATGGTGGTTCCTTTCTATTGTTAATGCATCTGGAAACACAAAAGATTCAAGTGTCACTACTGGGAAATTCATGGTTCTTTCCCTCTGTGTGAGTGATCAACCACCCATCAGCGGGCAAGTCCTTCAGTAGCTGCTTACTCCTGGATGCTTCCATTGCCAGATCGCATCCTCCCTCTGAAGGCCAGGAATGTCTTCTGGAGGAAGGGCTGGTGTGCCCATGTAACCTTCTGGCCTACATCCACTCTCAGGCACTCATCCCAACGTGCCAAGAAAACACAAAGCTTTTTTCTTTTATTTTTGTACATTTATTTTTCTGTCCTTCTCATCTTCAAACGTCATCTCATCTGAGCCATGCTTTAAATAGAGCTCAGGGGACAGTGGGTGGCTTGCATTTGTTCCCTGCATGGTCCTGGTGAGGATGCTATGGTTTTGGACAGAGGAGCAACAGGAAGTAGAGACTTGGAGTGTGCGAGAATGGGGGACTGGTGCCATCGCCACCCTGCACCCCCGTCTCACTCATGAAGGACTGTTTCGGGCAGCAGAAGCACCCCACACATGAGATGCCCGCAGCCATCCTCCTCTCCTTCAGACACCCTTATTTCCAGTAATAGTATTTGGAAGTCAAGCTGCTGCTTCTTTGGAAGAACCTGCAGTGAGGAAGGTCTTCAGGTGCAGGAAGGAGGGTCCATTTCGCTGAGGAGAAAAAGACAAAACTGTAGTTGGTGCTTCTCTAGTTTCCAGGCAATCTTCTCCATCCTCTCTCACCCTAATAACAGCCCCTTCCGTGGGCACAAGGCAGGATTCCAGCTTTATATCAGCTCTGAAGGCCCTACCTCAGGAGTGAGCCTGGGTGTTTGATTTTTGCCTTAGAGCACGGATTCACAAGAATTCAAATGTAATTTACATACATTATGGAAATATGCCACTGGAGCTAAAACACACTATAATAATCAGAGTTCAGATGAATTGAAACTCTTACCTTTCAGAGGGGAGACATTTCTGTTTTTCTTTGTGAATCTCAAAGTGAAGGGCCACAAGGGGCTGATTTCCAACTTCCTTCCAACTCCTACACCTTCACACTGGCTTTTACTCCTGCCACGCAAGGCAGTGAGCTTCTTGTTTTACAATTTCCACAGGCTCCAGCGAGAGTCCATCCACCCAGACTTTTAAGGCCTAGTTAGGAGGACTGGCACTTGTCCTCCAACCTGTGGAGCAAAATTCAACAAGAAGAAGCCCACAAGGAAGGCACGGATTTTCCCGAACCCCAGCCCCCTGTCAGGACAGCAGCCGCCTGCCGTGAAGGCAGAAGCCTGTGCTGTCGTTCCAGCGGAGAGCTCTGCCTGGCTCTGGGCTGACTCAGAATCATCTGGCACCACAGCCGCTTTCAGAGCTAACTTAGAGGAGGCACAATACAGGTTTCAATATTTGAACATGAAAACACAAACATTTTATTTGGTGCTAAAATGAAACAACTTCTCAATCGGAAGATGTCCATCTCTCAGCCACTTCCTGAGTTACTGTCTGGGCCGTCAGCCTATGCGGGACTCCTCAGAAACTAAGAGGCCACCGGGCAGTGTTTATACCTGTGGTTTTGATCTCTGAAAGCAGCTCAGAGCTAGGAAGAGGAGAAAATTGGGAGGTAATCATAGAAGGCTTTGATCTGGAAGCCCACAGGCCTGCAGAATGAAATGCTCTAGGAGGTATGCAAAGAGCTCTGGCATCCGGGAGCAAAGTCTGGGCCAGAGAACCAGAGTCTGTGATGGCAAGGGACAATTTTGGTGGAGCGCCTGAAGCCACACGGGGCTCCCGTGTTTCAGTGCTATAGTGGTAAGCCCACTTGCATGCTGACCTCCTGGGATCAAGAGTAAATTGGGTACCAAAGGGAAGAAGAAAGAGGAAAACAAGAGAGCTGAGGTGGTGGCATAACCTTGGGGCAGAGGTAGAGGCAGATCCCGTGTTATTAAGTACAGTTTACGGTTCATCCCAATTCCAATTATTGTGATCTAATTTACCCACTCCCGTGGGAAATCCTAGAGCCATCCAAAAGTAGTAAGAATAATCCATTGTGTTGAGTCCTGGTAAAGAGGGCTAATTCCTCATAATGACTATAAATATGAGCATTCACCACTAAGTGCAGTAACTGCCCTATCACACCCAGAGTGTCTGATTTACATAAATGTCAGCTCTGTCCAGTATTTGCATCACTTCGTTTTTTGTAGGGAGGTGCTTGTGACTTTTTGTGTGTTTTGGCAAAATACACATAACATAAAATTTAGCATTTTAACTATTTGTAAGTGTACATACAGTTCAGTAGCATTAAGTACATTTACATTGTTGTACAACCCTCACCACCATCCAGATCCAGAACATTTTGGTACCATCTCATACTGAAAACTGCATTATTTTTCACACAGGCTGTGAGCCACCCCAGACCCCAAAGCATGAGGAATCTGCCTGTCATCCTGTTCAGTCTTGGGGAGAACCCTAAGATACAATATTATACAGCATTTTAAGGTTCACAAAGTGTTGTTCTTCCATGCACACATCAACTTATATGCCTTCTGCAAAAGGGAGAAGAGCAAGTTTCTGAGAGGGGGACAGACTTGCTCCAATAGATGGAATGGGCTAGGCTTCCCATGCATATCCCATTCACCTAATCACCTCTAACACTGAGGGGGAAGAAGAGAAGAGTCCATGAAAGTAGCACCTAAGGATATACTTCTAAGAGCAGAGCTGTTTCTTGTCCCACCCTCTACTTTATGTGGTTCTCACTGCTTTGAGGACAGAGAGCCAGAGCTGCTTGGGGCCCCAGAAAGGCAATCTCATATACAGACATGGAACTCCTTACAAAAGCCAACTTGGGTAGTATAGCACTTTCTCTCCTCTCCTTCTTCCCTTGCATCCAAATATTCCCATACCCCATTCGCTTTTTCACAAGATTATCATATTAAAACCTTCCCCATACCCTCTTCCCAGCAAATACCTCCCCTATCCCTGAAGATCGTTTTAACCAGATTTTTCCTGCATAAAAAAATAGAAGCAATCAACAGACCCTGCCTGGGGTGATTTCTCCTTCCTACACCTCATAGGGATGGTTCTGCCCATGAATGGACTCTGCCATATTGATTTCATAGGGCTGCCACAAGAAATTACCACAAACTAGATGGCTTAAAACAAAAGAGAAAACAAAAACTAAGAAAACAAACCCAAAAAAAGACAAAAACCAGAAATGTATTCTCTTACAGTTCAGGCCAGAAGTCCAAAATCAAGGTGTCAGCAGTGCCATGCTCCCACCTAAGGCTCTAGGGAATAATCCTTGCTTGCCTCTTCTTAATTTCTGTAGCCCCTGACAATCCCTGGCATTCCCCAGTTTGTAGCTATTTTACTCATCTCTGCCTCCACCTTCACATGGCCTTCTTCTCTGTGTATCCTCTGCTCTTATAAGGATGTTGGCTATTGGATTTAGAGCCCACCCTAATACAGTATGACCCCACCCCACCTTACCTTAACTAATGACATCTGCAAAGACCCGATTTCCAATGAGGTCATACTCTGAGGTTTCACGTAGACATGAACTTTCAGAGGACACTTATTCAACTCCATACACTTATTTACATATTTAAGATGTGTTAAATCCAATTTCTTTTTTGTTTTGCTTTTGTTTTTGCCTTTAGCGCCTGCTCTATCTCAATCTGGTTCTTGACCACTTTGTTAGAAACCTTTCTGAATCACCTGCCTCCATTCCCCTTACCCCCATTAAACATCTCCACACTTCACATTATTTTTTTAAAGATTTTATTTATTTGTTTGTTTGTTTGTTTAACAGAGAGAGAGAGAGAGAGAGAGAGAGAGAGAGAGAGATCACAAGTAGGCTGAGCAACAGGCAGAGGGAAAGGGAGAAGCAGGCTCTCTGCTGAGCAGGGAGCCTGATGCAAGTCTTGATCTCAGGACCCTGGGATCATGACCCAAGCAGAAGGCAGATGCTTTTTTTTTTTTTAGAAGGCAGATGCTTAACCAACTGAGACACCCAGGTGCCCTCCAAGCCTCACTTTAAAATGGGTGCATACCCATACAAATTAATGAATTATTGAACACTACATCTGAAACTAATGATACTATATGTTGGCTAGCTGAATTCAAATTTTAAAAAATAATAAAAATTAAAAAACTAAAATGGATACATGGATATCAAGTCAAGAAGGAAATAACGGTAAGTTGCCCAGAGTGTGTTCATTATGTCAAGTATCCATCTCTCCATGTTCACCCAGGAAGGAAGGTGTGCCCATCTCACATTCAGCCCTGTGTTGGAGCTCCAGGGTTTCCTTCCCTTGAGGGGCTTAATGCACACAAGAGAAGTGAGCTACTGTATAGCTCAATGAGCAAGGAAGGTAAAAGAGTGAAGGATGGAGTAGGTAAGTGCAGGTGGAGCAGCAAATGACATGGGACAACCTGGGAAAAGGCACGAAGGTACAAATAAGCCTGGTGTTTTCTGAGGACTGTGAGCAGAACACATCTGACTACATGATGGGCTTTGCTGCAGAGAGTGGGCTGGATCAATGATAAGGCTGGGAAGGCTACTGTTTGTGGATGTGCACCTGATTCTATATGGGGTTTTGAGTCCAGGCCAAGAGAAACCATTAAGGGTTTCTAAGCAATTGGGGAGTTTGACTAAGTGGTGTTCGGGGAAGCAAGATCTAGTTGGGACTGTATGATGGACTGGGAGGGGTAGAGAGCTGGCAAGGAAGGCCTGGCTGAGCGCCCAGTTAAGAAGATAGGCTTCGAGGCTAGAGCTTTATTCCTCTACTATCAGTGAATCCCCATCCATTGCAGTGACCTTCCATCAGACTCTCAATCAATACAGCCGTCCTGACATGACTGGGGGTAGGGCACCCAGCTGGCTTCCAGCCCGTCCTTCCCATTAGCATGATGAGTTGCAAAGGGCATGTCAGGCAGAGCTTTCAGTGAATTCCAGGAATGGAGATCCCCTTCAGACACAAATCCCTGATGAGAAGCTCAGGATTGCTTTGCCAATCAACGCATGAATGGACAACGGCCTGTCCAGAGAGGGCAGAATCACCATCTCAGCTCAGAACCTGTTCCTTTCCACTGTTATACTTCCCTAGGACTGGTGCTAGCATTCAGAAGGTAACAAAGTGACCTCAGCTCAGGTACCATTTTGTAGCACAGGGCATCATATAAGTGATTATTGTCTCTGATTAGACTGGGAGCTTCCCAAGAAGGGTGGACCATCTACCCCATAGGGCTCCCTCTAACAGGGTCCTTACTGTCATAGACACAAAACCCCAAAGAGGTTGTAACACATCCCCACCTTCTCCATCCTCTTCATTCACCCACAAAATCCCCTGCTTGGAACCTTAAGGATCAGAGGTAGAGGTGAAGGTCACATTGAAAGGATAGGAGCAAACCAGAATATAGTGGGCAGAATAATTTCTGAACACCACAAGGTACATTTCTGAGCCTCTTTTCTTGCATTAGGCCTTCTTAGAGAAATATGAGCAGAAGAGGGGAGCTCTAAGTATCAGCAGGACAGCTGATTCCTTTGACTTCCCTTCTCAGGAAAAGCTTTGTACCCCATCACAGGAGGTTTCCCCAGGCTCCACACCCACTGCTATCCTTGCCAGACTGTAGACCAGCCCAGTACAACAGGCCCCCAGAAAGAGCTGTGGCAGGTGCCTGCAGGGGAAAGGAGCAGGCATGGGATTTCCTGAACGCAGCCAAGGCAAAGGCACACTCTCCACTTCCACCTGCTTTTATTTTTATTTTTTTTTAAAGATTTTATTTATTTGACAGAGAGAAACACAGCCAGAGAGGGAACACAAGCAGGGGGAGTGAGAGAGGGAGAAGCAGGCTTCCCGCAGAGCAGGGAGCCCGATGTGGGACTCGATCCCGGATCTCCGGGATCATGCCCTGAGCCGAAGGCAGTTGCTTAACCAACTGAGCCACCCAGGCGTCCCTCCACCTGCTTTTAAACTGGAAGTTCAAGCTTCACTAGAAATAGATGGTACCCAGGACAGGAATCCATAAGGAAAAAAACCATCCTCCAGATTATCTTCACTTTTTTAGTAATCAATCTAATTTGAAAGACATAGCACCCCTTTATTTCTGATATTCCAGGGTCCACCACTTCTCTGTGCCCTTTATTTCTGAAGAGAGATGCAAATAGGTGATTTATTTATACTAAAATTAAACTCCCTCTGTGTGTAGCTTCTTGATGGTATTCATATATTGAATCTGACTCATACTTTTGCTGTGGAGAAATTTTATTAACAGAACTACTTATCCCAGCCCACTTCCATTGGGATTCATGGCTCTTGCCCAAAGTATATTTTGGCTATTTCTATATTACCTTAAATTCTGGCGCAGATTAATGTCTCATGACAAGCACATTCACAGATTCTATGAGAAATTCCTGGCTATCCCTGGGTAACAATAATGAAGCAAAATTGAAAGAAAGAAGCAGCCTTGGCTACACAACCAAAGACTCCCAGACTGCAGAGTGTAGAGACCCGGATCTTATCACAGCCCTGTGATCCAGCCACTTGAATCCTCTGGGTCTCAGGCTCCTCGTCTGTAGAATGAGAATGCTGGCCACACACAGTGCTTAGTTCTCTTCCAACTCTGACTTCCTGTGATTGTAAAAGACATTTAAAAATATCTCCAGGGAAAGAAATCTCACAATATTATTTAGTCATGAGAAGATTAAACTAATGATATCTAATATCTCTGGGTTCTGAAGTCTTCTATTCTATTATATACAATGGTTTTTTAATGTGCATAGAGTAGTAAAAAAATGTTTTAAATAAACAAAACAGAAGTCTCCTTTTTAAATGCCCATTTTAAGAGAACCAAAGTTAAAGAGTCTAAAATAAAATCTCCAGCCTTTCTGTGTTCACACACAGAGAAAGTGGGTGGGTGAGACCAAAGCTATACAACATCTGGTATGGCAAAGACTTGTGGTAACTGGGACTGTTTACTGATTGAAACAATAAGGCAGTTATGAGACACTATACCACAGTCCTAACTCTATGTTACTGTTAGATCTTTTGCCATGGAAGGAGCCCAAGATCCCAACATATCAATGACATTATATGAAAAACAAAAAAACAAAAAAACAAAAACCCACTCTCTCTTGACAAAGGCACAGAGAAGTGGTAGGCCCTGGAGTATCAGAACAGCATCTTAAGATACGTAAAAACTTGGGTGGGGCAACCAAGGGCTTCAGCAGTTTGGATGTTACTATGCAAACACTGCTATCCAAGTCAAAGTCACCCTAGTCAACAGGCCTTAGATTAGTTCAGGTAACAATGGAGGTACAGAGGGGCTAGAATACAGGGACAGACAGGTAAGAGAGATGAGTGAGAGGTAAGGTCAGGTGATCAAGCATCAGAATGGTTTTGTCAGGCCCCAAGTTTAAGCAGAGACTGTCACTTAACACAGTCAGAAGTAAACTAAGCCCTCAGGGGCTGGGAATAGATTTTGAGTGCTGGTATGCAGAAGACGCTCAACTGTATGTGTTGACCACATGGAAACTTACAAAGAAACTACTGCTCCATTGTTCACTGAACAATATTTCCCATTCACGGCAGCTCAGACTGCCAGGTCAGCTGCAAGAGAGGGAAATGGGAATAAGGGGTAACTTTCTAAGTGTAAAGGTACCAGGACTAGGTTCATGTTCCCTGGAAAGAAGATCTCAGTTCATCAACTGGGTACCCCACCCTGGGTACCACTGATGGAAAGGAGCTGTATTATCTGGATGGGTTGGGGATCTGCCAGAGAGTCAATTTCCTCCATAGTCTAAGCTGGGTTGGACTCTTGGAAAAGGGGTACTCATGTATTTGAAGAAATACCCCTTAGCAGGACCCTTACCCAGCAATCCTAGGGTCTTATGAAAACTAAAAGATTTCAGATTGCTGGAAGTAGTTGGACACAAACAGCTCTCTAGTGTTAGTAAAATGAGTGAGCAATTAAAGATTTTGGGTGTCTAATTCCTGAGGATTTAGATCAAGCAGATGTGATGAACCCCAAGAATAAGCACCACCTAAGCCTGTTTTCAGATTAAGTGTTCCCTCATCATGAGGAAAACTAGCATTGGACAAAGTAATGATCATTTTCAGCTGAATCTTTTGAGAAATTATATTTAATTTGAAACTAGGTATTGCATTCCTTTAAATTCTATTTCTTATGACATACCCATCTAACAGAGAGGACAGTCAACCAACACATCCTGGATTCTGTTAGAGGTACTTTATTTGGAGAAGCATATCTAAATACAGTCTGAGTCAGTGGGTTTTATATTTGAAAAATTTCTGGACCTCTGATCTGCCCTGGCCTCTCTTAGTCATCCATGCCTGTGTCGAGGATTTAGCTAGCCACTTATTCAATACAATCAAACTCAGTATAGTACCAATTACTTGGCGGCACCTCCAAATTTTAATACATGGAAACAGACTCACACATCATATATGTGTACTTGGTTTATGACAAAGGTGACACGAGTGCTGTAGGTAAGGATGGTCTTTTTAACAAATGACTCTAAGCCAACTGGATAGCAAAACAGGAAGAAAAAAATAAAAGAATCTTTCCCTCACCATATAGGATAAGCACTTTCAAATACATTACTAATCTAAATGTAAAACGTCAAACAGTAAAGTTTTTTCAGTACCAAATATAGAATAGACCCAGATTTCTTAAACAGAACACAAAAACCACTAATCATAAAAGAAAAAATTTAATAGACGGACTATATTAAAATTATTAATGTATATCATTAAAATACACCATGAAGAGCATGAAGAGGCAAGCCATAGACTAAAAGATATTCACAATACACTTATCAAAGGATTCATATCCAGAATATATAAAGAACTCCTACAACTCAATAAGAAAAAATGCAGATAATTCAATAGGAAAGATAAGGTAAAATAACTGAAGATTCACTTTACAAAAGACAGCATCCAAATGGTCAATAAACATATGAAAATGTTTTTTACTTCATTCACCATCCAGGAAATACAAAACAAAACAGAACCCATCCACAATGTGGCACTGTCACATACCTACCAGAAGAGCTAAAACAGGAAGGGCAATACGAACTGTTAGCAAAGATGTGGAGTAGCTAGAAGTATCCTCCCTGCTAATGGAGAGTTAAATTGTTACAACCACTTTGGAAAACTATTTAGCAGGATTTAACTAAAGCTAAACATAGTCATACCCTATAGTCTGGTAATTACTCTCCTAGATATATACTCCACAATAATGGGTTCATGTATTCATCAATGGACCTACACAAATTTGTTCATAGCAGCTTTATTCATAATAGCCCAAACTGGAAAGAACTCAAATACTCAAGTATCTTATAAAGTAAAATGGATGCATAAATTGCAGCGTATATATACATTAGATTGTTATACGGTAATGAATGGGACATGTAATTGCTACACTCGGCATTGATTAATCTCACATCTGTAATGTTGGACAAAAGAAGAGAGACATGAAATAGTTTATACTTGAATATTCCATTTATATAAAGTTTCAAAACAGGCAAACTAATCTTAAGGTGCTGGAAGTCAGCCTGGAGATTGGCCTTGAAAAGAGGGACTGATAAATGGAAGGGAACACTGGGGGACCAGTATTCTGAAGTAATGCTCTGTTTCTTGATCTACATGCTAGTTACTCAAGTGTGTTCACTAGGTAAAAATTCACTGAGCTTGGGAATTTGTTTATTTTTCTGGAGGTATGTTATGCTTGATTAAAAGTTTATAAAATGAAAATATAAATGCAAATTAAAGGCAGAAAATCTATGTGGGGAAAATACATGAAAACTGACTTGCAAATCCAAACCTCTTGAAATTGATACCTGCTTCTTGTTCAGATTTTTTTGTTCTAAAATGAAAATTTTATTTAAGATCTATGCCCCACTTTCAAAAAGGGTTGGGAGCCACAATCTTATTTATTGAACAAATACATGCACGAGGCTTTTTTAGTCTTCATTGGAAGCTTTTCGGACATCAAAATTGTTAAATTTTGCTCGGTTTACTTCTACTTTCTTCCCACGATAATATATGGGTTTTTAAAAATGTAATTTTTCTTGGCTAACACCCTCTAATAAAGATTAACAACCCTAATATTTACATAGCCAGCAAGCAAATTCAGCTGAGCCGAACACAGCTTACCCAGAGCTTCAGAAGGCTTCAGCCAGTGGCTATCGTTCAGTTCTAACAGGCTCGTGCTCACTAGAAAGGGAAGACTGGGTACAATTATCTCAGTACTCCAAGCCAAGAAACACAGACATGCTATTTGGGCGGGGCTGGGGGGGGCAGGGAGCGGCCTGTGGAACAGAGACCAGGCCTGCTCTAGTGAAACAGAACCTGGCAGGCCAGAAGGAATTCATGGTTTCCTACCTAGAACATGTGTGCTGGCTTCCACCCCTTTTGAAGGAAAGCTTTTCCAGGAGATGGGATCATTCTCTTTCACCCACCGAACTTAAATTTGCACAGTGCCTCTGGTTTACAAAGTTTCCTAGATACTAATATCCCATGAGTCTCTTGCTCATCCTAAAAAGAAAAGAGGTGTGTTATTATTATCTCCTTTTTGCTCATGAAAGAACTAAGACTCACACAGCAAAGGCACTCCTTCCAGCCCCAGCAATGGTAAGTCACCCAGTAAGGACAAAGCACATTCAGGCACAGTGCTCTGTCTGCTGTACCATGAGGTCTCCTGGTTCTCCTCTGGGGCCTGCCTGTGACAATAAGAACACAATCCCAAGCCTTAACAATAAGCTAGGATTATTAGACATTGGGCACCAGACAAGCTGGAAACTAGACCCCAACCCACAAGATGTGTTCATACCTTCAGGGTTATGCATTTGAAGGCACTGGGAAAACAAAGTGGGCTAGGGAGGAGCCAGAACGAGGGGTAATTAGCTGTTGAGTGTGATAATGGTTAGAATGCTTCAGTCTGACTCTACTACAGAAAGGTCATCAGCAACAGTAGAAACATGTGCCATTTGGGCAGGCTTTTCTGCAGATAGGGAACTGACACCTGTGGGTTTGAAACATATGAGATATAGTTCTGAAATCTATTCATGAATATGATAGGTTTGGGTCCTGCTAGAGACAGTATGTTATGAATACTCAACAGTATAAAGAGCATGGCTTTAGAGCCCAGTAGCTTTGGCTTTGAATCCCATCCCCACCTTTTACTAGATATATGTCCCAGAACAAGTTACTTTGCTCTGATGAGCTTCAGTTTCCTTGACCATAAAATAGCAATGGTAATACACATCAGAATTATTGTGAAAAATGATGAAATAATAAATGTAAATTTCCTGGAATATAGTAAGCAATAAAGAAATATTACTTCTTTTTTCTACTCCCTACCTTAAAAAATATCAGTTTGCATCTTCCTTGGCAGCTAGAACGAAATAAAAACATGAATCATCAAAAGTCATACTTTACAGGATAATCATACATGAATATATAATAACCTAAGATGGTCCAATTTAAGAACCTTGACTTTTTTTTTTTCTTTTTCACCCGGAAGTTATCACATTAACTCAGTGCCTGCTTCATTCCTGTTTCATTTTCTGGAATAGAAATTGCCATAATCTTCTCCTAAATTTCAATCTAAGTGATTAACATGACAAAAACATGTCAACTATAGTCAGAATCCAGCTCCCACAATTTTTCTAGGGCTGATGTTGCCAAATGCTGCCTGAAAGAAAAGATGAGTGTTTGATTGCCAGGTTAGGTCCATATGTTGCTCTGGACAAATTCCATAGGTTACCCAGAGGAGCTGAGGGAAAAGGTTTTATATATCTGGCTACCTATGACTTTCCTTTAAAAAAGCAAATATAATCTTTTCAAAATCTGCAGGTGCTCTTCCATGAAAATCTTTTGCTGTCACCTCAAACTCCATGAATACCCTCTGCCCATAAACTGATCCCTTCTCCCAACCGTTCTATATCTATCCGTGCCTGTGTGTTCTTCAACTCTCAGAAAGAAGAAACTGGAAAGACTTCTATTAAAGGTATTTGGCCTGCTGTCAAAAAAAAAAAGTACAGGAACCATTTCTACTGTATCTCTGATTGTCTTCCAGTGTAGAGGAGTTGACTCCTTCCTTGTTGCATTATTCCCATTCTTGGTCAAGTTCTTCCATAAAGTTATCTGGGATGTTTCCCCTTATGCCTTCCCCACCTCCTCCCCCATTCAGCAATCCTGGTTCTGTCTTCAAGAGCAATAGGGGGGACACAGATCAATCTCACCCTTCTTCCACACTGGAAGCCCAGCAATATGGAAGACAGCCATTATGTTTATATGCATGTTTTCTGCTCTGAGTCAAAGATTCAATTCAAAAAACCTCTGTTGAGGGTCAACCATGTGCCTCACACTACTTTAGGTGCTAAGATAGGAGAACTAAATAACATAGGTATCCATACACTAGTCACTAGGAAAAATCTGGATGTGACCTGGCTTCCAGATTACTCACTCTCTCCCTCCTCTAGAACCACTATGGTTTGTTGATGCTTCTCTTCAAGCACAGGACCCAGGATGTGGGAGAAAAAAAAACAGATGGGTGCACTGTGCTCCTAGGTATTTACCCAAAGGAGCTAAAATCTACGTCTATGCAAATCCTTGCACATGGATGTTTATAGCTTTATTCAAAATTGGCAAAACTTGGAAGCAACCAAGACAACCTTTTTGTTGGGGAGCAGATAAACCATGGTACACCTGGACAACAGAATATTATTCGGTGCTAAAAAGAAATGAGCTGTGAAGTCACCAGACGACATGGAGAAGTCTTAGATGCATATTGCTAAGTGAAAGAAGCCGACCTGAAAACACTGCGTACTGTATGATTGTACTATGTGACATTCTGGAAAAGGTAAAACTATGGAGACAGTAAAAAGATCACCAGTTACCAGGGGTTAGCAGGAGAGAAGGACAAAAAGGCAGAACACAGGGCATTTCTACAGCAGTGAAACTACTGTGTATAAATGATAATGGTGAATACCTATCATACTTTTGTCCAAACCTATGGAATGTACAACAACAGTGAACCCTAACGTAAATGATGGACTTGAGGTGATAATGATGTGTCAGTGTAGGTTCATCAACTGTCACTGACGCTGACATCAGGGAGGCTGTGAATGTGGAGGAGTGGGGCATGGCGTAAAAGAGAAACCTCTGTATCTTTCCCTCTATTTTTCAGTCCACCTTAAACTGCTCTAAGAAAACACTCTTTTACAGAAATTAATAGGGTGCCTGGGTGGCTCAGTGGGTTAAAGCCTCTGCCTTGGGCTCAGGTCATGATCTCAGGGTCTTGGGATCGAGGCCCGCATCGGGCTCTCTGCTTAGCAGGGAGCCTGCTTCTTCCTCTCTCTGTCTGCCTCTCTGCCTACTTGTGATCTCTCTCTGTGTGTGAAATAGATAAATAAAATCTTTTTTAAAAAAGAAATGAATAGAAAAAAGTAGATGAGTGAGTCATGGATAATACCAATATCGATTTCCTAATATTATCCTAACAGTGGGATATGCTGGAAGAAGGGTGTACGGGAGCTCCCTGTACGATTCTTGGCAACTTCCTATGAATCTTTACTTCAAAATTAAAAGTTTAAAAATAAGTGGATGGATGAGCTGCCACTAGCAAAGGCTGCTAATGCGACAATTCAAAGTCTAGCAAAAGGTACAAACCAGGGTGGGTTCATCTACTGAGATACCCCTGGAAATGAGCACCAAGGAGAAGAGAGAAGACTGCCAGATAAAGGTCCACGTTCTGCCCTCCTTAGGACATAGGGTATCTTTCTGGAAGGACGCCCTGAGCTCTTTGATCTGTACCTGCAGGCCTTCTTTTCATTCCTGTTCTGGAATGTCTGGATGGGCAGAGTCTGTGGTCCATGCTCCTTTTCACCTGGAGGGGCTATGTGGAGTGGCAGTGGGGGTTCCTGAACCTTCAGGCTCCAGATTCCAAACCACCTGTCTTTACAATGCAGGTCTACTATTCACCAGCAGCCTTACTGAGCTGTGCATATTAAGCCTCCACAAAACAGAAATGGAGACAAGCACTATTATCACATAGGGCTGTGAGAGGAGGCAGTGAAATATCTCATACAAAGCACCTATAAAACTCCAGCATCCACTAAAACCTCAAAAAATATTCGCTGTCTGAGAGCCTCCTGCATGAGTTAGGTCTGGGTTTTCAAGCACACTCTTATTTATTCCCTTTGCAACAGCAAAGAGAAGTTCCACCGTTCTTCTGCTTGCTCATACCTCACCAGTTTGCCAGGATATCTCAAATATCCAGTTATTCCATCCAAAGCTCTTTCAACCATCTGCAGTAAAGGACCAGTCTGGTTTTTGTTCTTTTTTTCATTTTTTGATTCTAATCTGTCACAGACTGGTACGTTCATAAAATACAATAAAAGTTAATTACTAGGGAAATGCAATTAAAAAAAATGTAAGTCCCTTTTAAAACAATGTTTAGTTTCAGACAAAATTACTCTGGAAAATTGCCACAAAAGTTTATCAATGCTTCCTTTTACTTTCTCTTACTGGCTGTTTCTCATTACTGGCTGATAACAAAGAGTGGGCACAGCGGGGGCATGGACTGCACCTCAGGTGGTGCTTCTCTGGTACCTCCTTTCTCCAAGCTCCTGATGATGCTAGTCAAAACACAGCTAAGTACTTACAACCTCTATTTTTCATGTCAATGTAAATTTCCCAGCTAGACTGCATGTTCTCTGAATGCCAGGGTCATCCCACTATGCCTACGGTCAGACAAATGGTTCACAGGGGCTCAGACTCTTGCAATAATCTGAATATTGGACAGCCATATTAGTTACTCCTCCTTTTTCATGATTTAGACAACTTGATAGCACATTTGTGAAAACCTGCCCCATGAACAGATTTTGTCCCAATGGCCACCCTCACTACTTGCCTGCCCTCCATCTACCTGTGTGGCGCTCTTTTTCACCCCCTGCTTTAACTCCATTTAACCGAAGTGCACCAGACAGAGTCACTGTTTCTCTTCCACTGAGGGACAAGACAGAATAAATCACAGAAAATCCTATTCATCAGGAAAGCTGGCACTGGCTCACGAAATACACAGTCAAGGAAATGGATGCTTATATTAATTCACTTCCAGGAGACACTGCTATTCTCACCTCTGTATCTCTCTAAGGCCGAGCCAATGATAGCTGCTCAATAAACATTTGTGTGAGCTGGCCATAGAAGGCCGGAGGTAGCTCAGCGGCTATAGGTCACATTTTTAATCACGTCACTCCGCAGGCAATGAGAGAAAGGGCCCTCAGCAGAAAGGGGCAATGTGTTATAGGAAGGAGCCTCCGGCTCATCTAGACCAGTGGTTTTCTATCCTGCTGCACAGTGGGATCACCTGGGGAACATAACTACCCAGGGCTGCCTCCCAGACACCGAGATGTTTTTGTAATGTAATTGTTCTGGGGTGAAACCTGAGCACCAGCATTTTCTAGATTTCATAAGTAACTGCAGTGTGCAGCTAGGATAAGAAACCACTGACTTGGAATGCCCTCACATCTACACTGGTACTTAGCAGATGTTCCTTAAATATTTGTTGAGTGGGTGAATCACTCAATCAATGGATTTTGACCTAACTTGATCCACCTGGATTCAAATCCAGTGATCTATCCTGTTATCATTCTGTTATCAGAATGAGTCTGCAGCAAATGTGGCTCCTGTCTCCTGAGATTCCTCCAGAGTGCATCTGCTGCCAAGGTCCAGTCTTAAACTCCAGTCCGAAAGCACTCCTCTTCCATTCTCTTGCCAGTCAGAGGGGGGCTTGTTTCTGGATCTTCGTGCTAGGAAAGCATGAACTTAGCTCATCCTCACCTTTTTCAAACAGGAAACTCTCGAGCTTTCTCAAATATACACGCAGAAGGCCCCCACAAATACCACTGGCCTCAACTCATACAGGATGGGAACATGTTATCTCATCTATTTTGTGTTTACTTAATGGTTGTTCTTCGATTGTTTTTCTGGCAGTCCATGGATCCAGGATGCTATCTCAGACAACAGACTTCCAAAGCACAGAAGCCCAAGAACACTTAGTACAAAGTGACCAGTTTGTAAAAAGTCTAGTAAATGGATGTTGCTGTTGTACTGCTCTAGAAGGGAAGGATGGAAATGGTGGTGGGGTGGGCAGCGTGTGAAGTGAAGAGGAAGAGGAGGAAGCAGCGTGATGTGCAGGCCTGGAGGGGGACATGAGATGCTGGCGGCCCACTGTGGCAGGCACAGGTGACACACGTGATGAGGCACTGCCCACCGCCCCATCCCAAAAGGCAAGGAACAGCTAGCCAAACTCCCAAGTTCTTTGCCAGGAATGTTGCCTGGGGCTGCCCCAGCTTCTGACCCCTGGCTGGCCCCTGAGCTGTGGCCACTGCTGATGCTATTTTTAGCTGAACAGCGGCCTCTCCCCAGCCTCCTCTTCTCCGACTTATTTCCATGACCCCAGAGGAGCCACTGAACTTTCACCCTCCCTCTGGATCCTAAACCTCCCACTCTCCCTCAAGGCTTACACTGAGTCGACTCGGGATGCTACATAATGATGTTTGGAAAGAGATGAATGTAAGGTAGCCAGAAAGTCAGTTGTTAAAGCCAACACTTATTTTTTAAACCAGGAAAAAATAAAAAGGAAATACATTAGCTCTAGGGAGAGTACTCCCTCTAGCCTCAATACGCAGATACTTCCGGGGATCCCCCTTCTTGGTAGGCCCACATATTCATGGCTTCCCATCACTAGCACTGACAGGCATATTCCGGTGTATTTCTGTCTTTTCGCTAAAAGGGAAAAGAAAATTTGCACTAATATGGGCACCCCTGTTTCCTGACACTGTTAGATTCTATTCATGGTTTTTCTCATATAAATCTTACAATCCATGAGCTAAGTTAAGCGACCCGCCTACGGTCACACAAGTTGCAATTAGCAGAGCTGGGATTCAAACCTAGTACTTTGCGACTTCAAAATTTACCTCTGAAAGCAAGCCTCACAGCCCTGTCACCAGAAAGCGTGATCTATCCCCAGCCCCTTAGACCATGAGCTTCCCAAGGCAGGAGTCATGAAGCCCCATTACATTGGTATCTCACTGGGCTCCATAAATCATGTGGATTGACTGAACCACCAGCTTCCAGAAAAGAAAGAGGAAAACATAGTCACCATCCACATGCCAGAGGAATATGAAGAAATATGTGCCTTCTTTTCTTCCACTATTTCTTAGGTGGATGGAAAAAAAGAGGAAGGCGTCCAGCAAAGAGCGGTCAATTATAGACCTTCCCAGAGGCAGCAAGAACATTTCCCAGACTGAGAAGCACCTCTCAACTGTAGGGATTCTGAGAAAATTATTCATTTGCTCATCATCCAACAGATACTTACTGAACACCTACTATGTGCCAAGAAGCATACTAGGTATTGGGGATAGTGAACAAAGTATTCAGCTTCTTTCCTCATAAAGCTAGCAGCTATAGGAGGAACAATGCTGGGGTTCAGAGGCATTTGTGGGGTAGTGGCATCTCCTGACAGACTACCTTAAATTTAGAGCTCAGGCAGTTTTGTGGGAGGAGGATAAGGAGAAATAAAGGAAACCAAACACGTTGCTATGCAACCAGGATGATATATTCTCAGCCAGAGCAGGCAGAGCAGCAGCATGGAGCAGGGAGTGGGTGGGGGGAGGAGAAATGGGGGAGGAGGGGGCCCAGGAGTACCAAATGGGAGGCAAAGTGGTGCACAGTGAGCACCACTGCTGAACACACAGGCTTCTTCCCTGGAGCAGCTCACAGTTGGGCACTGCACAGAATCATGCTTACCAGAGGCAGCCATTATACTGTGGGGACAGCCCCAGAGAGAGGGTCTCCTGCCCAGAAGCAAAACCCTTGTTCTTGGGCCCAAGTTAGCCTGCTGTTATTAAATCCAGGTCTGTACTGAATACAAAGAACAGCGCAAAGACTAGCATGCTTCCCACCTGGGAGAACACACGTTTACCGGGGGAGTGGGACGCACATGCAAAAACAGAGCTTCCACAAGTGTTTCTTAAGCACCTCCTCCATGTTCCTTCTGCAAGATTCAGGGTGCTGTGGGTCTGACGGAGGGCTGGCATTGATGGTTCAGGGCATGCAGAGGACAGCATGGAGCTCACAACACCTACAGGGACTCGGGCCCGAGTGTTAGACCTGACCTGGCCATCCATGGTCTCTGCACAGCCCGCAGTGAGGCTCCCCGGGCCTCAGTCTCTGGATCTCTAAAATGAGCAGTCCAATATGGCTGAATCCCTGATACTATAAATGCAAAAGGACTGCAGAGACAGCAGAACTGAGTATCAAATGCAAAACTCAGGAAGTGCCATGTGGAAGAGGGAGAAACTGAGGATGCAGTGGGGGAGGGAGTCCAATTTTTACTGAGGGCCTCTCTGTGCACCTCTACCTGACCACAAAGAATCGCTGCCCCATTTTCAAAGTTGAAGAAGCCCAGACTCAAGGAGGTTAAGTAACTTACCGCACACAGCTAGGAATAGCAGATGCAAGATTCAAACCCAGAACCACTTGGCTCCATGGCCTATACACTTCGCACTAGATTGCACTGCTTCTCTAAGACGGTAAGGCTTGCATCAGAATGGGGCAGGAGAAGGATAGTGGGAAGCAACAGGTGCAAAGACACTGGCAGGCTGAAAAACTGCCAGGATTAACAAGGGGCAGTTTCTGGGGATGAGGGCGGGGGCCGTGAGTGTGAGGAGGGTTCTGTGAGCAGAAAGAAGGTGAACCCAGCAGTCCCTAGCCCACACCCCGCATTGTGCTAAATGCTATGGAAAAGAAAACAGTGTATTCAACAGCCCTTGCCCTGAATTAATTTGCAACCAGGGTGATAAAATGTGAAAATTAACAATTAGTGAAATGTTACAAAAATTGCCAAAGTAGGCAAACAAAAATACATCATAGCATGGTTTAAACAGGAGAAGTGTTGCTCTGATCTGGATGGGGCACTGGGGGTTCTTTGCAGGAAGGGGACTGGAGGTAGGCTTTAAAGGTTTCAGGGGGAAGGTGGGTGGGAAGAGGAGAGACGGGTGAGGGCCTGTAGGAAAAAATCTCATCCATAGGAGAAAAAGCAGGAAACATACTCTGTGGAAGACCACTTCACTTAGAAGAAGGAGCTGGTGGGAAACACTACTGACCAGTTGGGTTGTATGAGCCAAGAGGGCCTCCACTGAGGGACTGAAGGGTCCAATCCTTCACCAGAAGGCTATGAGAAACCACTGGCTATGCTCAGGTGGAGGGAAGAAATGGTCCAAAAGGAGTTTAAGGAAGGGAAGACAGCAGTGCTCAGAGAACCAGGGAAAGGACTGATAGGCATGGGATGACAAGGGTCCCAACTCAGTGGTGGCACTGAGGATGGCAAGGAAGGACTAGTCTCCTGGATGTTTCAAGGATAAGCAGAAAAGTCCTAGTGATTGAGGAACAGGAGAAGGGGGAACCAAAATGACCCTAACTGCAAACCGAGAGAATGAGCATCCCATATTCAGAACGAGAGAAATCCAACAAAAAGAAAATTTGGGGGGAGGGTGATGATGAGTTTGATCAGATTCCTAGTAGACATTCTGTCTAAGGTTTCTCTAGGGTTTCAAGGGGAAAAAATCATGACTCACCAATTCAGGAAAAGGAAACCTGAGGCTGGGGGGTTGGGGGAGGGCAGGAGGGATCACTCACCACCCAGGGTGAGACAGCCCTCCACTGCTCCTTAAGCCCCCAGGGAAGGCAAGTCAGTTGCTCTGTGAGCTAGGAACTGTACGTCCTGATAAGAGAAGTCACAAGGAGAATGGAAACAGAATCCTTGAGCCAACATTTAATTATTCCCATCAAGAGAGCAAGAGAAGCTCTCAAACAGGGTCAGGCCCAGAAGAATCTAGTCCACTTCCCTCTTTAAGCAGGACTTCTTTCTGACTCTAGTGAGGGATCACCAGCCTTGCCAGGTCCAGAAAATCACAGGGGACCACACCCAGCATCTTGGTGTAGAGACACAGGGTAAGACTTTGAGGTCACAAAGATCCGAGTGTGAATGACAATGATTCCACCTGAATGTGCACGGGCAGGCTGCCCAACGTGTCTGAAAAGGAAGACAGACAAGTGTCTTAGTGTCAGGTACCTGGTATGGTGTAGGGCATACAGATGGCATCAGTTAAATGTTAATTCCCTTTACCTCCACCTGAGCTCAGGCTTTCGCATTCCCCTTCAGTTCTCAATGATACAGCTTTTCCATTAATATCAGAGGGCCTAATTATATGTTCTCGGACAGCACAAAAAATGGTCAGTTTCCCCTTCTACTGGCCAAATGTTGATCATGTTTCCCCTGAACCTGGGTTTGGGGTACCACAAACTGATTTATATCCTCATGATAAAGTCTGACAGACCTACAGCAGGAGGGAGGGGCTATGCATTCTGTAAATGCAGCCCAGGGCTCTCAAAATATCAACTCAATCTGATTGTCAATGGCACTTGAAATTCTACCATCAGCGTTCTACCTCTCTAGTTTAACATGCTTCTTTTAAATATCAAACTGTCCCATGAGGAAAGCCCATGGAGCTGTTATCAGTCAAATATAAGTCATAAAATGTACATTAATTTATCAGCTGCCTTGGGCGAGCAAGAGTTTTGATGCCTTTGGAGGGGGGGGTCATTTTGGAACTCAGATCATGGATCCAAATATGAAGGGGTCAGAAACCAGAGGGCAAAGGTGCCTGAAAGAGCAAGTTCCCAGCTTCACCAGGAATCTGAATGAGAGGGGTCATAAAAGAGACAACCTGTTTGGCTGGGATTAGCCAAACTAATCACCCACAGGTGATACTGTGGGCCCCTGGGGTATAACATGAGAGTCAGCAAGGCAGTACCTCCCTGAACTTCCCAGTACCAGAAGGCCATTGCAAAGCACCATAGTAAAGCCATCTCCACAGCCCATAAAACTAAAATAAAAGGGATCAAGGTACACCGGGAGAGAATGAGGTGGCAACCAGGAAGCACTTCAGATAACGTGGGAATTCTCAGCTCTGCTTTCCTTGCCCCTCCCTCTACTCTCCTGAAACTGTTCTTCAAAGATGACTCCTGATCTCCTAACATCCAAACCCCAGGGTTCTACCTCCCCCCTCAGCAGATTAAAGGCCAGTGCCCACACCTTCCTTGATATGCCTGTGGGGGAAGCTCAGGCATCCTAGTGTGACCACTCTCATTTTCCTTCTAACGGCAACCCAGACTCTGCCGTGCTTTCTCCACGCATTTACCCCCTTGTCCCTAAGGGGCCACTGTCCAGCAGTTCTCAGCAAGGTGGGAAGGACTGGTTCCAAAGGGTCTCTACCACACGGGCTTCACATGCGGCCAGTACATAATACATTACAGATGTAATAGAAGCAGTTAATGCATTAAAATGCTGGCCAAAGTACAGTTCAAGAGGATTACGGCACAGAAAGCCAGAGGAGGCCCAGCACCCAGTTGGGTTTCTAAGGAAGACCAACATACTAAGCATCAACACCTGGACTTTGACACACAAACAGGCATTCAGCATATTTTCTGCAGAGAACAACTGAAAAGGAGAGCTGCCAACCCCAGAGCCCTCTGCCTTGTCATTACTCTGAACCCCATGTATCCGAGGAGGCACAGAGGACTGCACCACCACAGGAAAAGTTCCCGTAAATGGAAACCAAGAGGAGAGAGTTTCTGTGCCTCTACTCCTCGGGCCCGGCTTCTCCAGCCCCTCCTGCTGCAGGACCTCTAGCATTCTCCCTGACCCTGCCCTGGAGTGAGATGCACCAACTCTCTTTGCAACAACCTCGTCCTGCCACCCTACGTCTGTATTGTAGGTACCATGATATAGAGATGAACAATATCAGAGAACACCACCCTCCTAACCTCTGGCCGCCTCACCTCACTGGCTTCCCTTGGCCTCCAACAGAGGTGCCAGTGGCAGTGTTGCCAGGCTCTCCCGCAACAAACAGGGAGCTTTTTAGGGACCAATGCCATGATGGAGAGCCACACATTGGTCCCTGACTCCTCCCTCTGTATCCACCACATCCCTTCAGCACCCAGCAGGGGCACCCAGTGTTCACTCTGCCCGGGTGGGTCCCTCCCCACTCCTATTCAGGCTAGTGACTGAGTGATATGTAGAACCAAGGGGCCCCATGAGCGTCACAGAAGGGGAAGATATGACTACGTGGGGAAAGGTGGAAGGAGAGAGGGCAGACAGGGAAGAACTGGAGGATTCTCTGTGACCTCTGCAATTTCTGAGATATGCTGTCTCAGCCACCCTTTTCATCTTTGTCCCTGGCCCTGATCATCGAGAGATACCCTTTCATCTGCTCCTCTACCTCTCCTCATTGAGCATGGAACACTGAGATTTGTCAGATATTCTGAGCACCAGAACCCATGAGACAAAGTTGCCAAGGCAACAGAACACTCCCCTTTCATATGAATTCTCATGGGTGACACCTTCCTCTCCTCTTTTAGATCTGGAAGACTTCGAAGTTAGGGGAGCCGCGACTGGTTTTGAAGAGGGATGGAGTTAGGGGGTCCCTCCAGACCAGCTAAGTCACTGTCTAAGGGACAATCCAAAAGGGAGACAGGACCTTGCAGTTCTGATTGACTGCTCAGCTCCTATTGGGCCCAGAGGTGGGCATGGAGGCAGAGAGAAGACTAAAAGGGTACAAGCAGCATGAAGGGGAGGGGAGGGGAACTTCTGGAAAACCACAGTACCAGGACACAGCACCCAGGACAGGCCCTAAGAACCCTGAGATGCCAGGCTGCTGGGGCCACTAAGAGATGCCTGGGCACTTAGGCTCTGGCTAGAGCTGCTCTGACCTCCCCTCTTTTCTTTTCTTTCTTCTTTTTTTCCATTTATGCCTCTTCCGGGTGGCTAATGGTTGACCCAAGGACTGAGCATGCACGCATGCATACACACCCCACAGACAACCAGGAAAGGAAAGGGGTTTATTTCCACAAGGGGACATTCAAGCCACAACAGGGCCTGCATAGGGCTGTTCTCAGTGCGAGAGCAGGCATGGGAGGACTGGGACAGAAGAGGGCAGGACAGCATGCACAGACTGCTTTGGTTACTTTCCTGAGCCAGAATCAGCTGAGGATGCATACCAGGGCCAGCAGAGGAAGGATCTCCATGTGGAAAGACACATGTGTGCTGATGTTTTTACACCACCCTTCACATCCTCAGATGGGGGATTGGTCATTCCTGTCCCCAGTGCCCACAGTCCACAGCCCAGGCAAAGGGACAAAGAACTGGAAGCAAAGAACAGGATCCAGAAAGATGATCTACTGCTGTGCAAACTATCATGACCCACTCTGACTTCAGTCATAAACTCTGCTAAGTTCTCTGTTCCCAGGGGTCACTAATAGCCATAGCAAACACCCTTTAGAGCCAAGAGGAAAAGAAGGAAAGGGAAATGCCCCTGCTCAGACCACCCGCTTGGCAGTGCCATTCTCCTCAGGCAGAGGTCACTGAGGGGCTGGCCATGGGCAGGGCTTGGCTCAATGTCCTCTGCTGGGCTCAAAGGCCGGCTGCTTGGGAGGGCCTGGGAGCTGCCAGAAGCATGTTTAGGAATCACCAAGGTATTCCCGCATTTATGGTGACAGAGGCTAAGCCACCCAAGTTTGAGGGAGCCCAAGGGCTTGTCTTCTTTGAGGGAGGGGGTCTTTTCCTGGAGGAGTGCCATATGGCTCTCACGCCCCACACACCACCTCACCCAGCAATAAGCACAGCACGCCTGGGGAGGGAACGGAGCGGTGGCCTCAGTGCAACCAGCAGCGGAGGGTCCTCATTCGGTGAGCTCCAAAGAGTCAACAGGAAACATGCCAAAGTGGCTGTCAGGTTCACAGACATGCCACCAGCCCTCATTGATGACCTCAAGGCCCATGATGAGGTGCTCGGGCTGGAAGGAGACCTTGGGATCCTCGACTACCCAGTGGTCCTATAGGGCTCGGCCACGGAGTCTTCTCCCACTCAGCTGCAGGCAGTGGGCCATGTGCTCAGCACCAGCCACTCACAGCTGTGGCATCAGGGCCTCCTCCTTTGTTCTGGAGGACCCCTCTTCCATCTGCACCAGACCCAGCAGAGTGCTGGGTGCTGGCTCCTAATGCAGATCTGCCCTGGGCCTTGAGGGGCTTGAGGCGGCCCTCTGCTGAGGTGGGTCTCTGGTTGGCTAGGCTGCTTCTGCAGGAAGGGACCCCTCAGTTTGCCTAGCTGGGGCTGGAGAGAGGTGTGGTGGCCATGGCCCCCCTTCTGCCCATGAAAATCTCCCATGCATGTGTTGGCTGCTGACAGACAGGATCCTGCTCTTCTGTGTTCCTTGAAACCACTTCCTGCTGCTCACCCTCCCTCTGGGGTCCAGTCTCACTGCCCAGCTCCTCCCAGTAGCACGACCCTGGGCAGAAGGCCTCTTGAAGCTCCTGCTCCCGGTGCTCCTGCTCCAGCAGCTGCCACTCCTCCTCTGCCCACTGCTTCTCCTTCAGCCAGCGGTTCTCCTCTTCCTTCTCTGCTTGGGCCCAGAAACTGTCTCTGCCAACCTTTTTGATCTCAGATATGGCATTGGTCTTCTGGCACACAGAGCCCTCTGGGGCCTGGGAGTCCATGTCCTAGAAATGGCTGCTCTCCCTGGGGAAGGCACAGTTGGCACCTGAGGCCCTGGCCACCTTCTACATGATGCACTCAGGCTCCATGTGCTCCTTGTCCTTGTGCTGATAGCCACATGGACCCCTCTCCAGAAAGCTGGCCATAATGCTGACATGGTTGGTGCACAGTACCCTCCACACATCATTTCCACCCTCACCTGTCTAGTCAATGAGGACAACCTTGAGTGGGCCAGACTTGGGATTTTTCACCCTGCAGAAGGCATACATCACCTTCCTGCTGTTGAGCTCCTCCACCATCTCCAGGCACCCTCCCCAGTGCCGGCCACACAGATGTCATTGCTGCTACCCTCATAGGTAAAGAGAGCCCAGTCAGTAGGGAACTTCTCAGTGACCACACCCAGGTAGACGCCCTGCAGTGCCAGTTTGTTCTAGCTCAGGTTCGCAGCCATGGCCAGCCCCAAAGTCTCCACATCACCACCACCCTGAACTCTCTTATTTTCCATACTTCCTCCCAGACCCACAAAGCACAAATCACCCAAGAGACAATGCTAGGATCAAGCATCCATGTCCCAGTGGTGCTATTCGGGGAAGACTGTGCCTTTGACTCCTGCCCTAAGCAGACACCATTCCATTCAAAGTCCATCTCAACCATCCCCTGCATCCAACCCCTACCCAGCGCCTCATTTTTAGCCCATTCCCTTTTCTAGGTCCCAATGCTTCCATCAGTAAAACGTAGAGGAAGGGAGCTTTCCTTTCCTGCTTCTAGCCTCCAATATTTCCATAAAAGAAAAACAAAACAAAAAACAAAATGAAATTTTACGTGAGGACTTCTTAGAGAAATTCTTCTAAGAAGTAGTCAGTATGAGCAGCCCTACTGCCAGAAGGCAGGGGTCCCCAGGAGGATTCCCAGCAGTCCCAGTTCTCATTCTTTGAGGGAGGGATGGAACAATCCATCCTTTCTTTCTCCTCTCCATCCACATCTTCACCATTGCTCTCCACAAACATCCATTGTACCTAGCGTGAGCTACCCACACACTAGCAGGCACACCCCAATATCACACGGTTCATTATCATTCCCATCTCACACGCAGCCTGCAGGACCATTGGACTCAGCCTTCCCAAAGCTTTTCCCAGCCACACAACCCAAAGGACTCCTCCCCCAACTCTTGGAGACCTGTCTGCGCCAATTATGGAACATATCACACTCCACATTTTAACATTTATTTTTTTGGAGGCCCCACTTAGCATTTAGAGCAGTGTTGTGCACACAGCAGGCACTTAAGATTTGTTTTAGGGTGGATTTTTAAATATCATTTCTTGTTCAACAAAACCTGGCAACTTGAGTCTCCAGGTGTCTAAGATATCCCTCTAGAAGAAGAATGGAACCCCCTATAACCTCAGCCACATTTGACAGCACAGCTTTCCTCCTCCCCTTCTGAATGCCCCCACTCCTGCTCTGCAAAACATCCTTTCCAGTTCCAGTTACCCAAACTCATACTGCTCCACCCCCTCCCCTACTCAGGATGGCTCAGGACTCCACGCCCAAACTCTGACATCACCAAACCATCTCCTGAATTTCCTGTGCAGCACAAACAAGGTGTGGTGTTAAGTAGCGTCCAGCTTTAGCACAAACACTCTGGGAGACGTATGTATGTGGCCATCTTTTGTCAGGACACAGCTTGCACCAGCTGTCCATGTCCTGGGTCCAGATTCTAGGACCTCTTAGTGGTCTTAAACCTCTACTCAGAACTTAGGAACATGCAACAGCTGCTAGGTTTCCTGGTAGGAAACCGGTATTGTCTCTCCCTATGAGGAAACTCAAAAGACCAATGAGTTCCACCCTCCTCCCAGAGGTGACATAGATATGAGGGTCACCTCATTTGCCCTCCAAGGCTCCCTAACAGTGAGCCTAGGATCATAGTAAGAGGGTGGGCTTTGCTACCAGGTGAGCCAGGGTTCAAATCCTTGGACAATTTGGTGAATCAGCATCTACTGAGTGCCTACTCGTGTTTCAAGGGGTCAGGGGCTCTTAGAGTATGATGCTCAGACCAGAAGCTGCACTGGCACCTGGACACTTGTTAGAAACGCAAATTCAGGGGCTGGGTGGCTCAGTGGGTTAAGCCTCTGCCTTCGGCTCAGGTCATGATCTCAGGGTCCTGGGATTGAGGCCCACATTGGGCTCTCTGCTCAGCGGGGAGCCTGCTTCTTCCTCTCTCTCTCCCTGCCTGCCTCTCTGTCTACTTGTGGTCTCTCTGTCAAATGAATAAATAAAATCTTTTTTTTAAATGCAAATTCAGGGTGTCTGGGTGGCTCAATTGGTTGAGCAACTCCCTTCAGCTCAGGTCATGACCCTGGAGTCCCAGGATTGAGTCCTGCATTGGGCTCCCTGCTCAATGGGGAGTCTGCTTCTGCCTCTGACCTCCCCCCCTCATGCTTGCTTTCTCTCATTCTCTCTATCTCAAATAAATAAATAAAACCTTTAAAAAAAAAAAAAAGAAATGGAAATTCATGGGCCAACCCCCAGACCTGCTGAATCAGAAACTCTGAGAGTGGGGCAACTTGTGTTTTAACAAACTCTCCAAATGATGCTGATACACATTCAAATTTGAGGACCACTGATCTAGACTCTGGGGATACAAAAATGAAAAACCTACCATCTAGACTAGTAGTTCTTGTCCCTAGCTGCACATTAAAATCCCTGGGGAGCTTTTAAAATAATACGAAAGCCTGGGCCCATCCCAGACCAATTCCCTTGGACTCTCTAGGAGTGGACAATCATATTGCAATGTGCGGAGAACAAAGACTGAACAAGTGTGCAATGAGAAGAGAGACGGCAGTGAGGAGATCAGAGAAAGTGGGCTTCACTGCATGTGCCTGTTTTCTCATCTGTAAAATGGGGATAATGGCCATCTTACATGAGACGATGTATATAAATGGCTGGTATACAGAGATGCTCAGTCTGCACTCATTCCCTGGACGAGGCCCCTTGCTGACTCTGAGGTTCGGCAATTAGACTGATATTTTTAGAATGTCCCCTATATCAGTTCATTATCAAGGACCCCAGCCACGAAGGGAAAACCTGCTGGTCGTTCACAGCTCTGGGAAAGGGCTCTCTCCAGCAGCCAGAAAGATGTCCCCAGTGTCTTCAGTCCCTGTTTTGAAAAACATCCTGAATCCTTGGGAACCAGACTGTCCCCAGAGGGCCGCCCATAGCCCAGACCCCAGCTCTAACATCAACTCTTTCAAAGAACAGCTCCTTAAAACAACTCTATAAAGGCCATTTGAATTACATAAGGAACACACTGTCCTAGTTCCACTCTTCTCAAGCTCTTTTTGCCTGTGGTTCCAGGCAGGTCAACTGGCTTGGGGTGAGCTCTCTCCATATCAGGTGGTCCTTTCCTGATGCAGATCCTCTCATTATTCAATCTTCCTGCCCAGCAACATCTGAATTCAGGCTTATAGGGGACTTGGCAATAGCCCCAAACTAGTCCACCCTCCCTCCCCACAAGCCACAGGAGTGAGTGTGCAGTCACAGAGAGTGCCCTGGGTCTCCTATAATGGCACGCAAGCAACCCACAACCCTCCTGAACTGAGCAGAAAAAGAGGAGACTTCCCTGTAGCTGCCTCCTTAGGCTCCATGCTTATCCCAGCAGATGCTGCAAACATTTTTGTTTTCCTCTTGAGAGAAAACTTTGCTGTCATTTTAAAACAAACAATAAGCAAATTGTGTCATCACTTTGTAGGCAAACCTTGGTTTTTTGTTTTGGGGGGTTTTTAAATACTAAAAACACTATCACTCAGTTTGCCCAGATTTGATCCCCTCTTTCCCTAGACTCCCTCAAATGAAGCTGGGAGGTTTCCAAAAATCGAATTAACATTCAAAGAACAAAGTTCTGTCACCATTAAGGCAATTCAGGAAAAAAGAAGTCTGCAGCACCACACTGTAAAACAGTTCCCAGAATGCAGAGCCCACAGGGTTTGATCATAGGTGGCATCCCTGTCCTGAGTCCTCCTCAGGGGGCCTGCTTTGAAGAGAGGGCCACTTCAGATGGGAGGTGCAGGGAAGCAGTCAGTATGCCGACATCTATGAGTGACTTCAGAAAGCAAACTCCAGGGGTGCCTGGGTGGCTTAGTCAGTTAAGTATCTGCTTTCAGCTGGAGTCATGATCTCAGGGTCCTGGGATCGAGCCCGCATCACATCAGGTCCCTGCTCAGTGGGGATCCTGCTTCTCCCTCTGCCTGCCACGTCCCCTGTTTGTTCTCTCTCTGTGTCAAATGAATAAATAAAATCTTGAAGGAAGGAAGGAAGGAGGAGAAAAGAAAAGAGACAAGAAAAGAAAAGAAAAGAAAAGAAAAGAAAAGAAAAGAAAAGAAAAGAAAACTCCCACACCAAATAAGGGAGTGGCAGAGGGGAAACAAGAAAAAAATGGACAAGACTTCAGAGAAAAGGGTTTAGACACCCCAAAAGCAGAAACCTCTCCAAAGAGGCAGTGGGCTGCCAGGGGAGAAACAGCATCTTCCAAAGCCAAGGCCCGGCCTAGTTCCCTGCCCCTGACCCACAGAACCCCCACAGAAGAATCTGGAACATGAGACAGGAAGAAAAATCCCTGCAGAAATGGACTCAAAGGAACAGGAAAAATAAAGGTGCCGTGCATCTTTTCTTCCATTCCCCGAGCAGTAATACTAGGGCCTGATTCCCTCCCAGACACTGCCAAGCCACCCTCTCCTGGCCCCATAACCCCTCCTCTTCCTTCCCCAAGTCCTGCCATGTGCAAAGTAAGACCTCTGCCCAGGCTGGCCTGAAGAGAATGAGGTATTTTCTCCTTGGCTCTGCATTTTCAGTCAGCCTTACAAAGCTCAGGCTGAGCAAGAAGCCCACAAGTGTGTTGTGCTACAGCCCAGTGCTCACTTCCAGTGTGGTCAACTGGCTCAGCTGCTAGACCCTACACCCCAGAAGCACCGAGGGGGAGGCCCTCACAACCCTTGGGAAAACACGGCCGAAACCAGAACAGGAACAATGTCCAGCTTTGCTCCTCAATGCATGCCAGGCTGGGACTCCAGTGGAGCAGAGGGAGGCACGCAGAACAGGGCAATGATTGTCATTCAGCAGGCCTTGGTCATCGGCACGAATGGTGCAAAGAGATACTGGGTAATCAGAATGGTGGATAATCAATAACCCAAAATAATGGACATTTTTGTTAGGAAACAACATGATTTTCACAGCAGAGTTATGAAGGACCTATTTGTTCAAAAATGAATCTGCTTTTCCTGAACACAAAGAGGGGAATGATAGAAAATAGCCACATGAAAAGAGAGAGTTAGTTCAGGACTTAAAACTGACCACATAATACACATCCAGAAATAACTGAGAGTTAGCTGTATGAGGAAGAAACACAGGAAGTTAAAGCTGAGAACCTAAGACATCTAGTGTCCCATTTTACAGATGAGAAAACTAAGGCCCAGAGAAGTGAGGTGGTATCTGATGTCACACGGTCATTTGGTAGAAGAGCTGGAATTAGACCTCGATGTCTAAGCAGCGTACTGTTCACTTAGCCACCTTGGTCCAAAGGCATCCCCTTGAAAAGAACCATCATCCTAACCCCCTGATGCAGGCCCAGTGTATCTCCTAGACCCTCAGACCTCGTGGCACTGGCTATTTCTGTAATCACCACATTTCCCTATCCACAAGTCACCCTTATGTGGTACTGACTAGCCTAGGCTGAGTACCAAGATGATTCGTACATCACTGCCCAGCTGTCTGAAGTCACAACACAGTCTTCCATGGCAGCTCTTCATAGGATTCAAATCAGTAGCGAGGATCAGTTCCCTCACGTTCAAGTCTAGTAATCATGTTGGTATTTGGGTCACTCTTTCGATTTTTCCTAAAATTCTTTGACGTTGTACCTAACATGATGTTCACCAAATCCTGAGGGGGTTAAACATGAAGGAGGGATTGAAATACCTATTTCATAAACTCCCCTGTTGAACTTACCCATAAGTAAACACCTGGTAGAGAAACTGTAATAGAAGCCTCCTGATTCCCAGACCTGAGCTCTTTCCTGAGCAAGTTGAGAACAAGAAAAAGAAGCTAAAATTCACAAGAAGTCAGGTGCACCTGGTTGGCTCAGTTGGTTAAATATCCGACTCCTGAGTTCAGCTCAGGTCATGATCTCAGGAGTTGTGAGATCCAGCCCTACGTTTTGCTTGGCAATGGGAGTGAAGTTCACTTAGGATTCTCTCTCTCCCTCTCCACACCCCCCTCCCACACCCACTTGCAGTGTGCTCACTCCCAAATAAATAAGTTAATAAAAATTAAGAATAAAATAAAATTCACAAGAAGCTTCAGGGGCAGGTGCCATAAGGACACTGATAACCTGCAGACAAACAGAAGATCTGGGGTCTGAGGCAAACTACTCAGTGTCAGACTTCAGCAATACCTCCTTTTCTTTCTTTTATTTTTCTATTAAAGTATAACTTGAACACAATAAAGTGTAGAGATCATAAGGGAAAAGCTGGGTGAATCTTTACATATGTATGCACTGATGTAGCCACCATCCAGATGGTGACTTAGAACACTTACAACTACCCAAAGTTTCCCTCATGCCCTTTTCCAATCAAGAATTATCTTTATCTGACCTCTACCTCACACACCTGGTTCTGGTTGTTCCTGAACTTCATGTAAATGAATGAATGTAGTATATATACTTTTATATTTGGCTTGTTTGCTCCACATTCTGTTTGTAAGATCCTCCATGCTGTTAGTGTGCCAAGAGTATGCTCTGTCTCCTTGCTGTATAACACTCAGTTGCAACAATACACAACAATGTATTTATTTATTCTACTGCTCATAGAAACATTCTGTTTGTTTCCAGTGGATGTTGTTATGAATAAAACTGACAGGAATGTTCTTGCACATATTTTAATGAAGATTAACCCTCATATCTGTTGAGTATATCCAGGTGCAGAATTACAGGGCCTTAGGAGTATACCTAATAGATACCACCTAAATTTTTTCAAAGTGATTGCACCAATATACACTCCACCAGCAAAGAGAGTTCCTAGAACTCTGTGTCTTCACCAACACTTGGTATTACTGGTAAAGACTCTTCTTTAAAGTCTCACTGGGAAACAAGGCACCCCAGGTCGATTTCAAATAACTGACATTAGTCTTCAAGTAGCTTTAAAAAAATTCTATATTTTAATTCTTCACCAGACCATACTGAGATGTACAGAGAGATATCTGCCCCTCTATTAAATATCTAGGGATTTCACTGTCTCCTCCTTCCAGGGTAGATGTCACTAATGTGTCAGCAAGCCATAGCTCCTCCCTTCAATCTCTGTTCTAGGAAATATTCAAGATGGCCCAATTAAGAACTTTAATTTACACACAGTTATAAGTCAGTAAGTTCTGGTCTCAATGTTCATGGGCTTCTTTGCTGCTATAAGGTTATTTCTCTCTTTTTTCCATTTTTTTAAATTTATTTTTATTGTTACTTAAATTTTTTTTCAGTGTTCCAAGATTCATTCCCCATTCCGCACACCCAGTGCTCCATGCAATAGGTGTCCCCAGTATCCACCACCAGGCTCTCCCATCCTCCCACCCCCTCCCTCTAAGTCCCTCAGTTTGTTTCTGTGTCCAAAGTCTCTCTTGTTTCGTTTCTCTCCCTGAATTACCCTACTTCCCATTTACTTTCCTTCTCCTACTGTCTTCTATATTACCCCTTATGCACCGCACATAAGTGAAACCATGTGATACTTGACTTTCTCTACTTGGCTTATTTCACTCAGCATAATCGCTTCCAATCCAGTCCATGTTGCTACAAAAGTTGGATATTCATCCTTTCTGATGGAGGCGTAGTATTCCATTGTACCACATCTTCTTTATCCATTCGTCTGTTGATGGGCACCTTGGCTCTTTCCACAGTTTGGTGATTGTGGCCATTGCTACAATGAACATTGGGTACATATGGCCCTTCTTTTCACTACATCTGTGTCTTTGGGGTAAATGCCCAGTAGTGCAATTGCAGGATCATAGGGTAGCTCTATTTTTAATTTTTTAAGGAATCTCCACACTGTTTTCCAAAGCGGCTGCACCAGCTTGCATTCCCACCAACAGTGTAAGAGAGTTCCCCTTTCTCCGCAGCCTCTCCAACACTTGTTGTTTCCTGACTTGTTAATTTTGGCCATTCTGACTGGTGTAATGTGGTATCTCAGTGTGGTTTTGATTTGAATTTCCTGGATAGCTAGGGACACTGAACATTTTTTCATGTGTCTGTTAGCCATTTGTATATCTTCTATGGAGAAGTGCCTCTTCATGTCTCTTGCCCATTTTTTTTTTATTGTTACTAATTTTTTTTTTCCAGTGTTCCAAGATTCATTCCCCATTCCCCACACCCAGTGCTCCACGCTTTAGGTGTCCCCAGTACCCACCACCAGGCTCTCCCATCCCTCCACCCCCCTCCCTCCAAGTCCCTCAGTTTGTTTCTGTGTCCAAAGTCTCTATTGTTTCGTTTCCCTCCCTAGATTACCCTAGTTCCCATTTTTTGATGTGTTCATCTTCTTTTTGGATGTTGAGTTTGAGTAGTTCTTTTTCTTTCTTTCTTTTTTTTTTTACAATTTCTGGCGATACTTTTATTATTTGGTGAAAATACCAGCAGTGGAATAAGGGATAAAATTGAGACAAAGTTACCCCCAAAGAGTTGACCGCCATTTTTTTTTCATATAAAACTCAGATGCCTCTAAACCTACACTCTTTTTTTTTTAATTGTTACTAAAATTTTCTTTTTTTCCAGTGTTCCAAGTAGTTCTTTATAGATCTTGGATACCAGCCCTTTGTCTGTAGTGTCATTTGCAAATAACTTCTCCCATGGGTTGCCTCTTTGTTTTGTTGACTGTTTCCTTTGCTGTACAGAAGCTTTTTATTTTGATGAAGTCCCAGAAGTTCATTTTCGCTCTTGTCTCCTTTGCCTTTGGAGACGTGTCTTGAAAGAAGTTGCTGTGGCCGATGTCAAAGAGGTTACTGCCTATGTTCTTTTCCAGGATTTTGATGGATTCCTGACTCACGTTGAGGTCTTTCATTATAAGGTTATTTCTATCTTCTGAATGATGAAGTTTGCCCCATAAATAAATGAGTTATTACTCATTTCATTTATTTTTATGTAGCTTGGCAAATGTTACTCAAACAATCAACACACACTTATAAAACACATATTTTAGGTTACTAAGCTAGACATTCTGGAAGTCAAAAAAAAAAAAACAACAAAACACACACACACACACACAAAAGAAAAAACCACCAGGCTTTCTTTAAGGGGAAGGGCCCTAGGGTAAATCACATGGAATGCTGTCACCTGCCTTCTTCCTCTCACTTTACCCAGTCAACCTCTTTCACAGATAAAACGAAGTTAAAACAAACATCTGTCATGGCCTTGTCCCTTGCTTTTGGAGAAATCAAGGCTTAAGGGAAAGAAAATGGAAGAGAGAAACAGTCCTGCCTATAGGGCCATGGTGATAGAGTAAATGGGTGACTGAAGTTGATGACAATAATGGCTAGTTTTCTCTTGGGACTTGGGTCAAGCTCTACCTTATCCCTTCCTTCCATGAGCTCTGCCCACCTTTACCTTCCTTCTCTCCAGCTATTTTTCTCTTTAGCCATTGCCCAAATGATTGAAGAGGAACAGGCTATCCAGTCTACACTTTACCACCAAGTGCAGTGCCCAAGACAAGACATATTCCCCAACCTTACAAAATATACCAAACTTAAAGAACATATCTGTGGCAATCACTAGATGTAAGAAGATGTTGCTGTGGACTGCCATGTGCAGGCAAAGAGTAGATGAGTCTCAAACTGCTCCTTAAAGCAGATAAGAGTGAAGGCAGAACAGTGGAGCACTGGCAGAGAGTGCTTTGCCCTCTAGCAGAGCAGAGGAGAAGACTAAGACAAAACATGGGACCTTTAGAGTCTGTAAAGAGGACAAGCCGATCTAAGTGGCTTTCCACACCACTGTGTTGCTGGGACATGTTTCAGCTACCACTCCTGAGCATGGCCTGACTCTCATTAAAACAAAAGCTGTCTGAGCACAGTGACCGAGAATTTTAGGGCCTCGCTTAGAAACACTCTCACATATGCTGACAAATGAGGCTACACACAATTCTGCCCATCGGCATTCAACAGTCCTCAGTTTCTCAGTTCGTGGCTTCTGGACTGGCTTGCTAGATGTCAAATGCAAGTGACTGAGAACAGCTCCCTGGCTTTTCTGGATTGAAAAAGCTGATTCTGTCCCTGTGTGGCAGGGTAACCATGTTGACAGGGAAGCTAGCATTGCTGAGTGGAGGATGGGAAAAGGAACAGGCAGAGGAGAGTCAGACGATGGGGTAACTCTAGACCCAGATCCCTTTGGAACCAGCTGAGGAAGGCAGAGACAGCATCTGAGTAGGGGCACAATACCAGAGCCACCCACATGAAGACACGGGTCTTAGGTCACAATGCTCCCCTATGTTGAACTGACTTTTTCTCCAGGTAGTTTTTTGGGGCCCAAATCAAGATTTCTCTGGATTCTAGAGTCTTATTCCAACCTAAAGGACCACTGACTTCCTGTCACTTGGTTTAAATTTTCATTTGGTTTTCCTTATACTGTTAATTCATAAGAAATACTTTTCTTCTAGCTGGACCAAAAGTAAAACTACCACTATTAAATGGGTAAAACAGGACTGGACAAGACTTTCATTCTCACCTCAGGCTTCTGTCCTCATTACTGTTTGATAACTAAATAACCTCTGTAGTAAACCCATCTTTTTGAGAGACAAACTCTTTTAAGATACAAAAAGTAACTAGTAGAAAGAGGAGCAAGGAGTAGCCATCAGTTAAATAAACGTAAGTTGTTTATTATTAGTTGAAAGCATGAATTTCTCAACATTTCAGTCTTCCGGTTTTCTCTGTTCATTAACTCATCTTATCCCACTGATAAGTTTGACTGCAGGTGTAATGCACAATTTGAGAGAAATCAGAGTGAGACACAACAGTAAGTGCTTCCTGAGGACAGAAAGTTGGCCTTATTCATTACTGTTTTCCTAGCACTTACTGTAGAGCTGCACACACAAAAATACTTACTAAATATTAATGGAGGAAATATATGAATGAAGAAAATAAATGAATAACTTAAAACACTGTATACATCAAAGGCAAAAATTCTTGTTAAGTTTTTACTTAAATTCCAGTTGACATACAGTGTACTATGAGCTTCAGCTGCACAACATAGTGATTCAACACTTGGATACATCACCAGTGCTCATCACAGCAAGTGCCCTCCTTAATCCCCATCAAGTATTTACCCATTCCCTCACCCACCTCCCTTCTGGTAACCATCAGTTTGTACTCTATAGTTAAGAATGTTTCTTGATTTGCCCCGCTCTTTTTCCCTTCGCTTCTTTGTTTCCTTAAAGTTCACATGGTATTTGTCTTTCTCTAACTTGTTTCACTGACCATAATATACTCTAGATCCATCCATGTCGTTGAAAATGGCAATATTTCATTTTTTGATGACCGAGTAATATTTCATTGTATATATATCCACCACATCTTCTTTATCCATTCATCAGTGGATGAACACTTGGACTGTTTCCATAGTTGGGCTATTGTTGATAATGTTGCTATAAACATCAGGGTGCATGTGCCCCTTTGAATCTGTACTTTTGTATTCTTTGGGTAAATACTTAGTAGTGTAATTGCTGGCTCATAGGGTAGCTCTATTTTTGTTTTTTGGGGAAATTCCATACTGTTTTCTGGAGAGACTACCCCAGTTTGCATTCCCACCAAGAGTGTAGGAGGGTTCCTCTTTCTCCACATCCTCACCCAAAGGCAAAAATTCTTAAGGGACACAAAATAACAGACAGGTTGTGCCCATAAAACTGTGGGTTAAGAGTAACAAATGAAGCATAAGAGAAAGAAAACAAAATTAAGGACACAAGGATCAATCAAAAAGTCTAAAGCGTTGCCAAATAGACTGTGTGGTAATAAAAACTGCTGTCCTCAATTACCTGAATGACTTCAAGCACAAATGAAATTATATAGCTCTGTATTACTCATGAGGGCTGACCTAAGATCAACATGCCTAAATTAGACAAAGTCAGGTTTCCATTACATAAAATAATTTACTAACAATTAGATCTGTCCAGTAATAAAATGAGTTGTCCTGTGCAGTCAGAAGTACCTCGTCATGGAAGACAGGGATCATTACCAGTCAGAGATCGTCCAGAGGCAATTTCTGCCTCAAGTGGAAGTTAGACTTGAAGGACTCTAAGACTTCATCGATAACTAACATTCTACTAGTTTAGAACATGTGCTCACAAGGGGAAAGAGTCAAGCAAAGCAGACTTTCTGGAAGAGGAATGTTTAGAGTCAGATTGGGGAGGGGGTGACGTGGAATGGCAAGTTAGTCTAGTTACTACCATGAATACTGGCATGTGGGACCTAAAAAGCTCACTAAGGGGAAGAGGATTAGAAAACTCACCCAGAATACTTGTGTCACGTACACTTTAGGGTCCATGCATACTATTCTCAGAACCATCTGTTTAGAGTAAATTGAGACCTTCCTAAACTGGCAGAGAATCCTAACCTGGATCAAACTGAAAAGCAAAAATCTCACCAGATATTTAACAAGTTAATGCAACGTGGAGAAGCCATGGAGTCTGAAATTAGAGGAAGCCAACAACAAGGCAAATCTAACCCACAAATCTGTAACCAATTTGAAATTTGTGAATGATGGTCTCTGAGCTGCCGCCATAAAAGCACCCATCCTGGCAGCCTTGGACTTTGTCATTATTGAACCGGGGTCGCTGTTTTATGAATCCTATACTGTAGTTGAGCCAGACGGACAACAGCACCTTCTTTCATTTTGCTTGGATAATGGCCAAATACAAGTCACTTTACTATGACTTAAAGAGTATTGTGCCCATCTGTTCACAATCGATGGGAGTAATTGAGGGGTAGAATGTGTGCCAGGTACTCTTGGACAATTCTGTGGAAGTGGGTCAGGGGCTTTCTTGGCTATTTGCCATGTGACAACACTCTCTTCGTCTGTGAACATATGGACTTGATGAAACTGCCACTTGGAGAACATGGCGCAACAGGGCTTGGGCCGTTCTATTTCCATGAGAAAATTTACCTAAGTTATAACAAGGGAATAGCTTTTATATTCTGTTACATCATGAAAAATTCTTGTAAGTATTTAACTTTGTGCTATCTCTTTTAGGAGAATCTGGCTTTGGCCCTCAAAGTAAAAGGGAAAGTTGTGACTAGATGTCATTGCTGTCCACCATCTTGAGTTTAAAGCAGGGAGGTAAATCACCACAAAGGAAAGGAGTGGCCAGGTGATATCCTGAGAACACAGACAGACATCCATCGTTGGCCTCTCCTAAGATATAACACTGGCAGGAGGCAGGAACGACTCTCAAAGATCTCCTCATACATTTCAAACAGTCCAATGGTTGAATGAGAGAAACTTCACAAACAGTGACTGGGAAAACAGTTTGGGTACCACTGGATTATTTTTCAACATAATTTTCAGTAAAAAATAAGGGCACTTACTGAAAAATCCTTCTGATGTCTGTCTTTTCAAGTGAGGAAATTTTCACTTAACGATTTATTAAAAAAGAAAGAGGCGAATCATTCATTTGAGGCCTGGCTAAAGTAAGGAAGTCTCTCTTAACTCTCAGCCAGGAATTCCCCAAGCCATGATCCTCTTTTATTCAACCTCTCTATAGTGAACATTAAGGTAAGCAATGAAGGCAGAAGAGATGTCACTAAAGGGTACCCTAGAATCAATAGGGAACATTGGTAGATGAGATGTTTGGATTCTTGATACAAGCTGGTGGGTTATCTCCTTTCTCTCCATACCTACCTTACCTAGACAGGGTCCAAACCAAGAGAGTGCCTCTAACTCATGAAGCCACCATGGCTTCAAGTAGCACAGCCTGGTCCCTGATGGCCTAATTGCACGTCATCCAGATTCTTGACATCTTTTCTCTCCTCCTAAGTATTTCCCTGCTAGCAGTATGTTGAAAGCATTTCTAGGAAAAGGGGACTATGTTGTAAGTTAAAAAGAAATGTTTGGGATGCCTGGGTGGCTCAGTTGGTTGGGCGACTGACTTCGGCTCGGGTCATGGTCCCGGAGACCCGGGATCGAGTCCCACATCTGGCTCCCTGCTCGGTGGGAAGCCTGCTTCTCCCTCTCTCACTCCCCCTGCTTGTGTTCCCTCTCTGGCTGTGTTTCTCTGTCAAATAAATAAAATCTTTAAAAAAAAAAAAAGAAATGTTTGTGTTCCTTGTGATTTCAATTATTCAGACCCTCAGTGCCCTTGACTCCCTCAGCCTCCCTTGCATGCCCAGGAATAAAGAACAGTGCGCTTGAATACTGAAATCTACCAGCACTGCCAGGTATACAACATGTAGCCATCTGCCCACCACATTCATGGCTTCTTCTCCTTTGCATGACAGCTCAAGGTCACCTGTTCCTGGAACTTTTGCTTATTCACTATACTGGCTCTGACCTTGTGCCTCCTTCTTTATAATATCAGCATCTTTAGGTCATGCCATGCATATTTGTCTATGCTCATGATTAGGAACTGACAACATGAAATAACGGAACAAAGCAAGAGGCCCTGAATACAAGGCTTGGCTTCTTCTTGCTAGCTGGGCCAACTTGGGCAAAATCTCTTAACCTGTTTGAGCTTCAGTTTCCTCATCTGGAAAGGATAATGATAATCATTGTCCTACCTATCTCAGAAGGCTATTGTGGATTTCAAATGAGATAAATCATATGAAAGTTTTTTATACACTGTGAAGAGGCTGCTTCTGTTGGTGGTCATGCAAAGACCATATCTCTTCCTTATACTTCCAGCATCTGAAATAGGGTTGTGCCTCCTCTGCAGGTTCAGCGCATATTTGGCTTAAATACCACTGAATGGCCTCCTTGTCCCCACAGCACTAAATACAGACCCTCTCCCCAGCTTTACCATGTATGCTCAGAAATCAAATTTCCATGCACATCGTTATAGAGAGACCCACTGAGAAGGATCCTACAGTCTGGCTTCTTGCATTCCTGGACCTGAGACAGGATGGCAGATCCAGCCCTCAGAACCTGCTAGAGGACACAACAGCAGCAGCAGAGTGGTGGTAAGCCTCCTCCAGCAACACTGGCCACACTGGGACATCTGGTCCCTCTTCCCAGAAGGTAAGTCATCCCCATGACACCAGGAAGTTTTTCTCCTTCTCCTTAGCACCACCACCTGCAGAACTTCCATTACAACCACTGCAGCCAAACTCTCTGGCACCACCCACCTCACCATTTGGCAATCTTTACAGCCCATAATTCTCTCATGGGGACATGTTTTTAGAGTCATACCTAAAATCTCTGATTGCCACACAGAAAGAACCTAGGAGACCAAAGAGAGAAGGATGCCACGTGACATCTGAAGCCACTACTTGCCCATCTTCCCTGCAAAAGTGTCCTGCCTTCTTCCCTGAGGGTCTGCGAGCAGGTCTGTCTGTGATTAGGAGTGCTTACAGTGATACTTACTTGCTCTATAGTGTCAACAGCTGACACCTTTAAGCATCTCCTCTGTTTTACAACAAAGCTAATTCAATAATTAGTGGACTTTTGGAGCACTTCCATCTGCAGTCTCATTCAACAGGGCTTCAAAGACATTCCCAAACTATAGAAATGCTGCAAGGAAAAATATACCATTATTTCTTGCACTTTATTTCATGGGCCCCAGAGTCAACCTTTCCCTAATGGTCTGATAAAGGAGGTAAGAAATGGCTGAGTGCTCATGAGTGACTTGTACAATGTTTTATAAAGATGAAAGAGAAATCAATATCCGAGTTCTATGGAGGTGGCAATGATTTCCCCCGAAAAACCTGAAATGCCCTACCCCCAGTACTACCCAAATTCTATCATGTTTTAAATACCTCACTCAAGCTGGACTTCTTCCATAAGGCTTTCTCTGATCACTCCAGACTAACAAAATTCATTCATTCATTCAATATTCATTTATTGAAAGCCTTATATGTACCAGGCACTATGCTAGCTTCTGGGGATAAAACAATCTAAACAGTCAAAATCTCTGTCTGGTGGCTCCATCCTCTGATCTACTAATAGAAGTAAGGTTTATATACTGGCATTAAATACAGTCTTTCACAAAGAGCATGTTCCTGGAATTCCTATTATTCTTTACTTTACAATATAATTATAAACATGTCTTTTTAAGCAGCTTGAGGGTAAAAGAATTTCTGATTTCTTCATGGTCTGCTAAGAGAAAATGCTGGGTAAATAAACACTGAATGAACACATCTAATTATGATAGATAGATTAGATGATAGATAGATAGACAGATAGATAGATAGTGTTTAATTTCCCTATCTAGCTTGTAAGTTTCTTCAAAGACAAGACTCTCTCTGTTAACGTCTCTGTATCTTCTACAGCATCCACCCCAGTGCTGGGACATGGCTCATTCTCAGTACATACTTAGTTGAATTCAGTAATTCTACTAGCAGCGGGGGGTTTCCCTTCCATGCCAATCCTGTTAATCATACCCTAGATTTAGAAAATGGGAAGTCCAAGGCCAAAGAAAACAATATAGTCAGCTCTAGTTACCTACATTCCCCCAATACGCCGACTAAGCTTTCTCCCAGACTAGAACACTGTGTTTGTGAGGAAGGAATAAAGTCATCTTTCATCCAGGAGGTGGCTTTCATTTCATAAACCACCTGTGCATTCCGAGAAGAAAACCAGAACAAAACTGGAGCAGCAAGCCTGACTTTGGACAGCAAGACCACCCACAGAAACATCCATCATGTGACCCACACAAGATCTGCCTGCCAAAAGATCATGCACCCAGGAGTCAGGGCCACCCACCCTGTCAGGGGTACAGCTGTAGCCAAAGTCTGACCAGAGAGGCCAGAGACCCATGGTATCCTCATTGCCCCCATGGACCCATACTTGCTATCCTTTGGCTCAGTCTCTCGAAATCCATCTCCTAGAAGAGCCAGCTCTGCTCTGATCACCCTTACGGGATGCCACAGCTGAGGAAATCAGTGGCTGGAGCTGACATCTGTGAGAGATGGACCAGTATCCTTTACTAGCCTAGGTGAGATCAGGTGAGGTGATGATGCTCTCCCAATCCCCACAAGCAGCTGTGAGTCCTGCCATCTATACCACCAATGAGTACATGATTAGCACCGGCTGAGCACACTCAGCCCACACAGCAGGGATGGCATCAGAACGTCGGTGTGTCACCTACGAGGGCATTAACCCAAATCTGAGAGTTGTAAGTTCCAGACATACTCACAGGATGTCTCAGGATTTAACATCTGAAAATCCAAGGAATTTACCGTAAAGCCCATCCCCCTCATTCCCCAAATCAGAAAGTACCCCAGGACCTTCAAAATCAACATTAAATGACCAAAAATTAAATTCCCTTTTCTATCCCAGCCCCGATGCTAGAATTTGCTTCAATCTTTCCAGATCTGAGCAGCCTGATTCCCGCTTGTGTTGGGTCAGCCTGTAAGTGTTCCTGCCCCCTTACCCATCCTCATGATCCCGATGGATCCTGAGGAAGCTGCTCTTGGAAGTCAGCAATGACATTTAGTCATGCAAAGCAGTGAGCTGACTTCATTTTCCTCAATAAATATTTCATTGAGATTCAGAGAAATAAGAGAAATCTTATTCATGAGATTTATGTTTGTCTTAATGATTCACAGCATAATTTGTTCCAATGAAATATTTATTTTAATATCTTTTTGGGTCTGAGAACTTCTGCCCATTCATCAGGGAGTCTTTGTATCATCAGTCCCCTCACAGATATGGAGACATTGGGAATAGCCTCGTACTTCCCCAAAGGGAAATTTTTCCTTTCTGGCTCCCTCCACATGGGGAGCCTGAGCCAAGCTTGCGTTGCCCCTGACACATCCCCCAGGGCCCTATGGGTCAGTCTCCATTCTCTGCTCCCAGTCACTTGTCCTCAACCCCATCCACATCCTCAGAGCTCATCCTGCTCAGATACCTCCCTCAGACCCCAAATCCCAAGAAATTCTGCAGAACAAAGCAGAGGTGAGGAAGACTGCCAGGCCCTGCAGTATGGTAAAGGACACAGGAATTGCAACGATGAGCTGTGAGTTCCAGTTCCAACTTCACCACCTCTGGCCATTTCCCACTTGTACAACATGGAAATACACTGTTGGAAGAATTAAATGAGATGATGAGGTGCTTTATAAACTGTAAACAATGATAGCTACCTCCCAGTGGTGTTGTGACAAATGAGAAGATACATTTCTGGTCTTCAGGACAAACCTGGTATACCATATATGCTCAATAAGACACAGTTATAAAGATAAGAGAAATGAAATTTGTTTTAAAAAATGAAATGAGGGGCGCCTGGGTGGCTCAGTTGGTTGAGCGACTGCCTTCGGCTCAGGTCATGATCCTGGAGACCCGGGATCGAGTCCCACATCGGGGTCCCTGCTCGGCAGGAAGCCTGCTTCTCCCTCTCTCACTCCCTCTGCTTGTGTTCCCTCTCTAGCTGTGTTTCTCTCTGTCAAATAAATAAATAAAATCTTTTTAAAAAATAAAATGAAATCTGTTTATTTCTATTAGAGTTCCATAACTAAATAGGCCTCACCACTCAGGTTGTTTCCATGTGGCCTAAGTGAGTGTATCTGTTACTCCTTTAGAGGAGAACTGGAACTCAGAGCTCGTTATTGCAATTCCTGTGTCCTTTTTACTGTTCTGCAGGGCCTGGCAGTCTTCCTCACCCCGGCCTTGTTCTGCAGTGTTTCTTGGGATTTGGGGTCTAAGGGGGGTAGCTGAGCAGGATGAGCTCTGAGGATGTGGATGGGGTTGAGGACAAGTGAGAGGGAGCTGTACAGAACTCTTAGTAATATCGGGCAGAGAGTTTCTCTGTGTGTGAATATGTGTGTGTGCGTGCGTGTGTTGCACCTTAAACTGTTCCTATTTATGCACACCTTCACAGTCTCCTCAGAAAACTCTCCCTCAGAAATGGCATAATCCCTACTCAGTTGCTAAAACTTCCCTGGATCTGAAGAGGAACTTCCCCTGTGTCCTTCCCAGGGAGAAGTCTCTGCCCCTCCCACCCTCTTGGCCCCAAGAGCAGCCCCCATCTAGTGGCAGCCAGAGCCGTCTGCCATCTGTGGTCCCTCTGGCCTGACCCCAGCTGAGGCTCACCACTCAGCCTCCCTGAAATCTGGCTCCTGGCATAGATGTCAGTATCTCTCACATCCCCATGGAATGTTGCTTGGGTCCACCAAGTGCAGCAGTCACACTCAGGGAAGGCACTCTTCTCTGCCTCCCTCCATGCCATCCTCAGGGAGGCTTCCTGGATGATACCTGAGAGGAGGTAGGGTGGTTCCCAAGGCAGCCTGAAATCCAAAGAGACTTTACCTTTCACATTAATTAAATGCCATTTCTAAAAATTTTAAATCCCTGGCACTATGAAGAAGATTTACTATGCCAAAGCAGAAAGGGCTTCTAAAAAGCAATTATAAAAGCTTGTAAGTTAATAATGGCTTTGTACCTTATACTACTAGAGCTAATTTCATTATCTGAGAAACTAAAAACTAATGTTCAGTAACTTGGTGAATGCCCCAATCCATAGCTCCTGAAGAAACAGTCCTCTACCACCACACCATGCTAAGTGTTTCTTTCCTCCAGGAAGCCATCCCAGAATACTCCCACCACATCTGAGTCATCCATTCACTCTAGACACCACCCACTCCACTCCACACCCACACCCTCCCCACACACACAGCCTCTGTTCTTCTACTTCTTCCGGAGCCAAGGAATCTTAAATTAACACCAGGGTGCATTATTTTCACACTCATTAAAGGATTAGCTGAGGTTTATTAGCCCAACAGAATGAATGAACTATTCTGGGTGCCAAGGCACTGCCAAGGTAAGACAGGTTCTGGGTAGACAGCGCTTTCTTAGTACCATTCAAATCACACCAATTCTGCCTTTCCCAGAGATGATGCTTAATAAATGCTTTAGTTATTTAAATAATCAAATAGTTTGCTGATTCCTTCCCTATCACATGCTCAAGGAAAAAACACCACCATCTTCCCTTTTCATAAGAGAAATTCCCAGTATAAACCCCTAGCTCAGGGCAGCAGCTCAACTTGTCCACACACTGGCCAGTAACCCCCCTCTCCCTCTGAGCTGTTGCAGGTCAGAATGTAGCCTGCAATGTCTGAAATCTGACCTTCCATCTGCTACTTGATCTTCCATCTGTCACTTCCCCAACTCGGCAGGGGGCTGGGGGCTGGAAGATACAGAGAGGTCTCCAGGGATCCAGTCGGCAATGGGCAGATGTTAACTTGGATATCAAACAGGGCAGAGGAAACTCTGCTTCAAAGCAAGAAGAGGCCTATGATCATAGCCAAATATACTTTCCTGCCCAGAGGAGACCCCACAATGTTACTGAATGGTCCAACATCTGATTCTTCCTCCAGGCATCTAGGGTATAGGTATTCTCATCTCAGTGTCCAGATGGAGGAAAGAATGTGAGGTTTAGAATAGGAAAACCTAGGTTAGAATCTATTATACACACTCAATGACTTGGGCAAGTCGCATAACTTCATTGAGTCTCAGTTTTCTCATCTGTAAAATAGGGACAGTACTACTGTGGAGTTTGAGATAAGCACCTAGGACAGTTCCTGGCACATAAGAAGTACATAATCGAAGTCCAAAAACTAAACTGCGGCACAACCATTATCAACAGGCCATTTTCTCTGAATTCTTTTTTCAGTAGAAAGACTAGATTTTTGTTGTGTGTCTATTTTTGCTGGCCCTTGCATGACTAATCAAAAGCTACAGAGACTACCAGCTGAAATGAAAGATGGATGCAGCCTCTAATCAAGGCCAGAGAGAAGCTATCTGTCCAAAAGAGGGATGAGAGCTGAGCCACAGCGTTCCCCTCATGAATACAGTGTCCAGGCCAACTAAGCTAACAGCACCATAAGGCTATTTTTAAAGCATCACAGTCACTGAAAGTTAAATCTGCATCATACCCTTCCTTTGGATACAGAAGTTTTAAACCAGCGAATTTGGTCCTCCATAGACCATGTCCTAGCAAATAGATCTTATCTTTAAAAATGCAACCCCATCTTTGTTGACAATCCTGTCTTCCACATTGAAAAATATTCCTGGAACCAGGGTCTGTTTCTGGAAACCAATTTAAATTTATGAAGTTGCTTGTATTTATGATAAAATGGAAGCAAATCTGGCTGAAGCAAAGACCTACATTCCAGAGATAACTGACCATTCATTTATTATTTGCTGCCCCTAGCTAACACCCAAACAACAAGCTGCCCCTTGCTCAACCTCCCTGTAGGAACCGTGGGTCATTCAGAAGCATGGAGAAGGAGCTGGAAAAGTAGGGGAAACAAGCACCATTAAATCAAGGGACACACCCTCTACAGCCAAGGTCAACACCCGGAGGGGCAGCAGGCCTTGGACAGTGGCGGAAGGACTCCACCCACACAGCACTTTGAACAGAAGCTCTCTTCTAACTGGAGGCACAGAGCTGCTAATCTGTCACATACGCATACAGAGATGTGAGTAAAAATAAAATTACGACTGCTCCCATGAGAAAGCCAGGAAGAGAACATATTGAAACAATCATGGCCTGAAGCCCTGCCCAAGACCAATGCTACTAAGTGACCTCAGCCAAGGATAGGAAAGGATTGATCAAGTTACTTTCCTTGCTCAAAATCTTCCAATAGCTGCCCATAAACTACTAAATAAAATCCTAAGACCCTGTTGTGAAACATAAAGGCCACTCAGCCAAACTTTCCAGCTTTCTCTCTTATTGTCCACTGTCCCAAATCCGCAACGAGCATACACACACAATCTCCATATAAGACCATTTCCCAAACTACCAAACCCTCCCACTCTGTACCCTTCCTCAGCAGCTCTCCTTCATCTCCACAATGGCAGCTTCTACCCATCTTCCAAGGCCTTTCAAGGCTAAATCTACAGCTGTAATTCTCTTCTCTGCTCCATGGCACTTTTCCAACTAAATAATCCTTTCCCTTTGTTGTCATCTCCATGAAGACAAAGACTGCCTGTCTTCTTCACGATCAAAACCTGTAGAACAGGTATTCAACAAATATTTGCCAATTTAAGGAGTACCTCAATGCCAAAATGTTTCTTCTGTAACCTGAGTTTTCTAGTCCTCACCAGACAAGAAGTTCCCCTTATCAGAGGCAACCCTGCTATGGGCCTGATTTCCTTTTTCATGTAGCATCTCAGCCATTGGAAATTCTGATCCCATGTTGTCCAGGAGCCCTGCTCACATCTCTCTGTGCTCAGCGAGCACTCCACTGGCCATACCTGCCACGTCCTTCTCCTACTCTGGCTGCCCACTGCTGCTGGAAGATGCGCAGGGTGCCCCCTCTGAGACTACGAGCATCTGAACCAGAGTGCTGCTCCAGTGCTCTCACAACCCCTGCAATCCACGTGCCACACTGCCTGAGTTCCCCAGAGTCCCCACTGCTCCAAGAGCAAGCCCTGATGGAAGGGAAGCCCTTCTCTCTGCTCTGTGTTCACAAGGTGGCATCCTCTGTACCACAGGATCCTCATGAGGACAGTTCCTGCAACCTCTGCACATTACTCCTCTCCTGAGGACTCAGATGCCATGCCATGGGGTGGTGGGCTGGGAGCACGTGGTCTCTCCAAAACCCATTTTCCCCTTCTGCCCATCCGAAGCCATCATATAAACAGGACCAACAGGCCTTATGCCTCTGATGAAATGGCCAGGACAGGTCCAGCAGCCACAGTGGCCACAGTGTACATGAAGCTACATTCCTCTGCCTCTGACATGATCTCTTGCCCAATCTGCTGCTCAGGCCTCATCCCTCACAGCCTCTGTCTGAGGTGCTCAACAAGTGCTGACTACTATTACCACCTTTCCTATTTAAAAAGCAAACACTTCCTCTGCCTTCCGCTTCTTCCCGTGCTTCCGCAGGGACCTACCCTACCCTTCTGGCACCACTGAGGACCAGCTCCCGCAGCCCCTCCTCTTGGCATCAAGACAGGCATTTGCCCTGGCTCTTGGCTCCTTCTCTCTTCAAGTGGTCGATAATAACGGATTTCATCAGATACAGCCCAGGGCCTGAAGATTTATCAATGCAGAGGCCCTCTAATGACTGCCAATTAGTGTGTGCATTATTCTGGGCTGGGTCAGCCGAGCCCTCAATCTACTTAATGGAGAAGGAACTCCAGCGAGGCAGGAAGCACCTTGAGCTCCTGGTGCACTGAGCCAGCAGGAGGCAATCCCGTGACTGCCCCCTCAGAGGCATCCCAGCTCAGGTGCTTGGCAGGTAGCCTCAAGGGGATGAGGCAGAGCCTTACAAGGAGCTACTGGTGGCTGACTCCACCCCTGCAGAAAACACATCCCACTCACAAGTACAGAGGGTAGCCTGAAGTTCCCCCAAGGCCTCAGGCCAAACTTCAAGGCAAGTGGAGGATGGTCTTTGGTTCCCTCTCTCACAACCAACTCTCAGGTGCCTCCTTTCAAAGTGCCAGGACTCAGCCCTCCTGGCCCATTCTGTGTCCCCCCGCCCCTTTGAGGCCTGCCCCCCCAGGCATCCAGGCCTTAGATCCCCTCCTGAACATTCCACCATCCCCTTCTCATCCGAAAGTTAGATGTTAGGCAATACAGGTTAAAAATTAATAGCTAACATTTATTGGGTTTTTTACATGATGATATCACTTCATCCATACAATAACACTATGAGAGAAATACTTATATTGTCAGCATCTTATAAATGGGGAAACTGAGACCTAGAGAGGGGCCCAACATTACAAGCAAAGTGGTGGTGGAGTTGTAAGATAAACCAAGTCATTTTGATCTCAAAGCTCCATCACACTGAACCATTCTGCACACTGCCTAAAAAGTCAGTCAATCAGCAAAATAAGCCTACCTTTGTGCATGATACTTCCCAACTTTACTAAGTTTTAGGTTTTTCCTTTGGTTTTTAAAGGAGCCTGTTCGTGCAAATCAATAGCTTTAACTAACAGAGTTTAAGGATAGTGTAGAAGTGATAAAAGGGGAAATTACATGTGGGTGTACTTTCAACTCATTTTCACCCCACATGAAACCACCTCCCAAAACCCAGCTGTACTCATCTGCCCAGGACCAAAAATATCACTCCACACTCACTTTCAACCTGCTTGGCACACCTTTTTGGGTATCTTCTTTAAGGGACTTCCAAGAGCTAGTAACCTGTGGCAAGTGACGGGCTGATGAGGGGAACTTCTAAGATGAGGTCAAGCCATAACCATGGGATATGGAAAAGAGAGGAAGGAGAGATGGATTTTGAGCCTGTCGAAGGTATTTGTTCAGGAACTGGACCTCTTCTTCTCAGATGAAAACTAAGGAGGGTCCAGTTGGGCGCAGGGGGATAAATGTCCCTCCCTCTGGGGCCTTAGATACTGAAGAGAGGATGTGGAGGCCACCTGGTTTTCATCAGGAAAGGCTGTCTTTGGCACTCTTACTCCTCACCTCTGCGCCTCCAACCCTGCTGCTAGGTAACAAGGACAGGTACATCAGAGCAAGGACAGCCTTCCTGCCCTTCTGGGCAAGTGATCCTATGTTCCCAAGGCCTGTGAGTATTCTTAAACCTTCATACGGTCCTTCTGCCAGGAACACTTGCAAGGACCCAGCTCACCCAGTGGAGCCATATGACTCCATCAGATATATTAGTTTTTAGGCAATATACATTTATAAAGCAATTTATAGTATGATTAAATATTATGAGTAAATTTCCAATAAGGCCATTCTTTCTACTATAGAATTTCAGTTTTTAACATTTTTTGATTTAATAAATTTATTACATTTCAATCATAGGCCATCTCATTTTTTTTTTAAGTTACAAAATGTGTTTTCAAGGGACATGCCCTAAGTACTTCTGAATCCCTTTCATCAGGTTTGGCTCTATATTTTTCTGCCTCATTCAGAGCATGTAGGTCCCTAACTAGGGCAAGAAATACATCTACATGTCTTAATTCTTAAATCTAGTGGAGCACAGAGTATGACTGATACGGATGATTGCATTCCCAGTAGCAACCCCTTTCTTCCTTGCTTAAATAACCCAGATTTTGTTTAGGCATCAGTATCCATGTGCCTTAGGAGAAGTAGAGACCCTCCCAGTCTCACAGGGTAAATGTTAATTATGTCATACCAATCGTGAAAATTATATCCCCTTTCCAGTGACTTGCTTAGGAATTGGTGGTAAAATTATGCCCTTTGAGACATGAGGAAAAGTCTCCTAAGGGACTTTCGGGATAGGTTTTCTTGCTCTTAAAAAGACCTATATGATGGGTGCATGGGTGGTTCAGTCAGGGGCATCTGCCTTCAGCTCAGGTCATGATCTCAGGGTCCTAGGATGGAGCTCCACGTCAGGCTCTCTGTTAAACAGGAGTCTGCTTCACCCTCTCACTCTCCCTCTGTGCTCTTCCTCTCTCTCTCAAGTGAATAAATAAAATCTTTAAAAAAACAAAGACTTATGTGGATACATACACAAAAACCAGACTTTTTCAGTTGTTGTCATTTCTCCATATGATATTTGGCACTGTGGCAGCCATCTTGGGACTGTAAGGAATGAAGGAATGGAAAGAACTGGGGTCCTGGGATCTCCATTCTTGTAATGGCAGGCCAAGAAATTAGGACCAATCTTCCCACTAAAGACCATTGTGGACTTTTCCCCCCCAATCTTCCTAAAAGCATTAAAGAGCTAAGAAAATAAAAAATAATTACTAGGCCAAAATCTAGAAGAAGAGGAGAATCCAAAGAGGTAGATCCAAAACACAAAACAGCATTTGCCCTCAGAACATCAGCCAATCTGCAAGAAATTGTCGCAAAACCAGCTATGCTTTTGACAGCCAGGATGGGAAAGGGGAGGAAAATCAAAACTCTGGGATTTATCAAAGAAGGGACTCTGATAAAAAACATTCCATACTAAGTTGGGCTTCCTCCCAGAGAGAGGGCTTCACCCTTAAGGTAAAGGTAACCAAGAGATAAACCAGCTCTCATGGAAACTTGAGATACAGCTACATATAATCCAGGTCCGAGGATCTCTAAGCCTTCAAGCATTGGATCAAGGTGGAATTGGACTGGTGGTATCTGTGGGTGTCTGGCAAAACAAAATGATCATTGTAGGAGAAAGTTATCATTATAGGCTTCAAATTATTGTCACAAAATATTTTTCAAAAATAATGACCAGGGCACAATCAAAAATAGCACAAGGGAAAAAAACACCATAAGCAAGAACCATCAGAAACAACAGACTAGAGAAAAACACCCACAAAGGCTCCAGATACTGGAATTACCCAACTAGAGACTATAAAGCAAATATACTTAAAATGTTCAGAGAAAAAAAAGACAATTTTCAAAATTCAAAGAAAACTTGGGAAAAAAAGTGATTTAAAAAAGAATTAAATAGGGATTCTAGCACTGAAAAATACAAAACTTGAAATTAAGAAGTCAATTAACAAATTTAATTGCAGATTAGACTTAGCTGGTTAGAGAATTAATAAACTGGAAGATAAATGAGAGCAAACTAGGACACACCAAGGTGAGATAAACTATGAAAAATATATAAGTAACAACAAGAAATATAGAAGATACAGTGAGAAATTTCAACTTCAACCAATTTCAAAACTGATTCAAATTCAAGAAACTTTAGTCAGTTTGTATCCCAAAAGGAGAAAACAAAGAACAAAGATAATGGCTGAGAATTTTCCCAAAAGTGATGAAATGCAACAGTCTATAGATGTGAAAAATCTAACAAACCCAAAATGACTAAATAAGAATCTGGTGATGATACTGAGTCTCTGATTTAACAGCCCACCTTCTGAACTTCTTGTTAAGAGAAGCAGGAGAAGAAGCAGGAAGAGAGAAGCGGGTGAAGTATTTATTATTTAAGTTATGCTGAGTGTCAGTTCAGCTAATCTGAAGCCAAAAGCATCCTAAGTGATATTCATAGTGATGATGAAGTAACTATCATTTATCCACCATATATTCAATGCCGACTATGTGACATGTACTGCATATAGATTTCTGTTCTGTGTAACTCCTCACAAAGTCTTACAAGGTAGTATATATGTCAAAACAAGCATGGTAGGCTATGGATACAAACCACCTCAAAATCTCAGTAGTTTAACAGAAAGGTGATTATTTCTTGTTTGTTCTACATGCTCAACATGGTTTAACAGAGGGCTATGCTCCCAGTCATTCAGGGTCCTGGGATAATAGAGGGTTTATCCCAAAATAGCTTCTACAGTCAGTGAAACAGTGGGCAAATGAAGTAAACAGTATATTGACTTTTAAAGCTTCCATGGGGGGGAGGGCGCCTGGGTGGCGCAGGCATTAAGTGTCTGCCTTTGGCTCAGGTCATTGTTCCAGGGTCCTGGGATCGAGCCCCACATCAGGCTCCCTGCTCGGCGGGGAGCATGCTTCTCCCTCTCCTACTCCCCCCTGCTTGTATTACCTCTTTCACTGTCTATGCGTCAAATTAATAAATAAAATTTATAGATAGATAGAGAGATAGATAGAGAGATAGATAGATAGATAGATAGATAGATAGATAGATAGATAGATAGACAGACAGATAGATAGATGTAGAGCTTCCATTTGGAAGTGAAACACATGGCCAAAGTTATGGAGAAGCCAATTCTTACTCTGTGTTCATAAGGTGGAGAACTAGAAATACTAGTGAATACTTATGACTACTACAGATAGATATTACCTTAATTCTTCAAATGAGGAAGGTAAAGCTGAGAGAGGTATTTAATACTTGTTAGATATGAGTTGACAATGCACTCATTAAAATCTTCCTGAAGGTGATATTATGGACATGACTATTTGCCCTTTGGTGATGGGGTTAGTGAGAAGAAAAATGAAGCAGTGATATGATCTTTAAGGAGCTAAACAGAGTGCCTAGCTGGGTCTCATCCCAGTCTATCATAGAATCCCTATCCTCAGGGGTAGAGTATGGGATCAAGATAGCTGGGGGAGGGGCAGAGCAGGGCGAATATTCTATTCCTTCCCTTGTTCCTTATGCTAAGTAGATCCTTCCCAATGTGAATAAGACTGGACTGCAGTTGACCAGAGGAAGGGTTTATATACATGCACTAAGGGTTCCCACTATCTTATATATTCCAGGTATTCAAGATGTGGTTAAGAAAGGGGGAAAATACTCACATAATCAAGTTGGCCATGCCAAGTTTCTTAACTTTGATTTCTGCAGACTCAGAAAGCTGGTCAAGGCAGAGGAGATGTAAACTGAGAGAGTTGTCAACCCATCATGTCAAACACAGCAGAAGGGACCAACAAGAAGGGACTTGTTCTCTGAGGTCCTCAAGACCTTCCTGTGAGGTGGATTTTCCAGCTTATAATGTGCAGAATATTCCCCACCTCCTCCCATTCCTACTGATGACACACACACCTCCCCCCTCCAGTACCCCACATCTACGGGCAGGCTCCCTCAGCTGCCCTTCCTGCTACATGTGCGCTGCCTGCGCCAGCCCCTTCTAGCCTCCTGCAGACACAGCAGCAGCTGTCTGAGATTCTCTCCCTGTGGCAGGGAAGGAGTCAATACCAGGGTTCTTATTTATTTATGCGCTGGTTTATTCCTTCCCAGAGATGAAGCAGTGGTTAAGGGGAAGAGGAGGGGGGAGGAACAAGGAAGGAGGGCCCAGAAAAGAGGCTGTGGTGGACTAGAGATTGGCAGAAGAAACGTCTCTATAATTTGAACTGCTTTCCAACCACACTGTCTCTAACTGAGCCCCCTGGGGTGAAAGGTCTGTCTTTTACCGGGGATGAGAGTTTATAACCTTAATTATGCCTTGAAGCATTTGGCTGTGTTCATCCTGAAACTCCAGCAGAAAAAAAAAAAATGTGGTTTCCATTACAGTGTCACTGAGGGACTTGTACTGGGGTTGGGATCATTAAAATGAAAACACTGATGAGTAAGCCATGGCATTTTGTCTCCAAGACTTACGTCCTTCCTCCACCCCTAGTCCTGTACTTTATTTTGAGACAGGCTTAAAATAGTCTATAAAATATGGAGCTCATTATCCCATCTAACAGATTTCATTTGGCATGAATGTAGATTAAAAGCCCCATGCCAATTCTTCCCTCCTAGCCTGGGTTTATAAGAAAGACACTCCTCGCTGCCTTTGCTCTGGGCTGGTTTCTTTAGAACTCAATTCTGCAATAGACCAGGGGAGCCAGGAGGTGCCACTTCCAACTCCACTCTGTGTATTTTTCACGATAATAACAAGGGAGGATGGAGAAAGAAATACAGCCTGTTTGGGGGGCTTCTTAGGAATTTTGTCCAGAGTCTTAAGAAGCTGGATCAATCTAGACATCCCAGAAACCCACGAATTCTCCAGCCTGCTCATTCTATATACAGCGACTTATGTCAGGGACACAGAACTTGTGAAAGGGGACGAGACTGGGTTGAAACCACTGGGAAATATAACGGAAAGAGGCCTTGACTAGGAGTTTCTGCTTCCTGGCTTCGTGGGCAGGCTCAGCCATAACTAAGTACATGGCTCCAGGAACCGAACTCCTCTCTTCGGGTTCGGTTTCCTCATCTCTTAAATGAGAAGTCTCTTCCAATTCTGTCTCTTCTTTGGCTGAGGGTACGATTATGAGGTAAAGAGAATGAGAAACAAAGCCTCTTCTTACTTACCACTGATCTTGTTTGGCACAATACAATCTTTTGAACCAGTAAATTCACTTTTTATCAGATTAAGCTCCAGGCTTCTCTGATTACACCTTTCCCCTGAATCACCAAAGTGTTTGCACTGCATTTTCTCTCACTTGGAATGCCCTTTTCCCTTGCTCTACCCAAATCCTTAAAAATCCAAATACTCACAAGGACAGTGTGCTTAATAGGAAGTACGTGCTGATGGCTTGATTTAGGTCTTTAATGCCTTCCATGCACAGGTGATACCTCTTTTCCAGGAGTTTCCCACAGGGCCCAGCATAGGGTTTTGTGTAAGAGGAGGGAGGAGGGAGTAGTCTCTCGATTTCCCGGCAGGCTTATGGTTCTCCACTCATTTACCGTCCCCCCTCTGAGCTATTCAATGGCAGAGTACACAGGCAATGGACCTCCCTGGCACCTCACCCCTGTACTTTCTAGTTATAGGCTCTCTAGGAGTCCCCTCAGTTATTTCATCTATACAATAAAAATAACACCACCCACATCACACTGTTGTTGTAAGCTTGAATGAAGCAGGTGAGGACCGAGGTCTTGAACTAGCCCACCTCGCCAGTCTCAGCCCATGACATTACCCACTCTTCTGCTAAGAATATCGAGGCCACCTAAACTGCATTTCCTCTTTTTTTTTCTCCTCCTTCTTCTACCTACTTAAAAATAGCTTTCTAAGCACCTCCTTCCACCTTCCTTCCAACAGAGGAAGCATTCCCCTCCTCCGGTCTACCACTTCCATCTGTACTCTTCCTTCGACCCATCCCTACCTCCCCCAGGTCACTGCTACACATTACAGCACTTATCACAAGCTCTTATTATAAATTCAACTGTTGCTGGACTTGTGTATTATCTGTCTCACTCACTAGAATGTAAACTTCATGAAGGCTTCATGCCTTATTCATGCTGTATCCCCAGCAAATAGCACAGGGCCCGGAACACTGTCAGTGCTCAATGAATATTTATTGAACGGATTAATAAATTCATTTCTGTACATCATTTTCAAACTTCTCCCTGTCATTGCCCCCACCCCATCCTCAAATCCATTCAGGCCTCTTTTCCTTAACAAAACCATCATTTGACCCTAATGTCCCACCAACCACTATTCTATTTTTACCTTGCATTTTCTGACATATCTCTCAAACAAACAATATGTGCTGGCTGCTGCCTCATTTTTACCGTCTCCTCCCACTGCAATCTGGTTTCTCCTCACCAAGGCTGCTGAAACACAGCTGTGAGTAGTCACCAAGGCCTTCTGTCACACAACCCTTCAACGCTGCCCCACCTCCCCACCGATAAAGATCCACCACTGCCCCTTCTCTACTCTCATGAATTTATTGTATCCTGACTCTCCTCCTACCCTTAGGGACACTCTCATTGCTTTGATCCTGTCTCCCCATGTCTACACTTTCCAAGATCAATCTACACTAATCACGCCTCTCTCATACTGTCTTCCCTGAACTACTATCAATTTCACTATCTTAGGCTGATAACTCAAAACCATGCATCTGCTACCCTAACTGCTCTCTAGAAACACAGATATGCTTCAGTTGCATGAAGGAACTAGCACTAGGTTATATCATGTTACGCTTCTTCATATTTTTAGCACCTGGCACTGGTGCTCTCTGTATTCCCAGTACCTATATTCCCTCCTGCCTGGTATGTGAAATCATTCAATACATGTTTAAATTAAATGCTGCTACCTTACCATCATTTGCCTTTAACCTGACATGCAAGCACAAGAATCTTCACAAGGTAGCCCCAATCTACCTCTCCACACTTAACTCCTACCACACAGACACCCCAGAAAGTCTGTACTCTCTGACTTCCAGCCTCATAACTTAAGGACCACTGAAGCTTAACTCAGTTCTCTCCTTCTCATCCTACCTGCTATTGTAGTATCCGTTGTGTTATTTGTTATTGTCCATTTCCCCCACCAGACTATAAAGTTTCATGAATATAAGAATACCGTCTTCTTCAGCATTATATTCCTAGAGCCTTACCAGGGCATAGCCTATAGTAGACCCTCAGAAGGTGCTTGCTGAATGAGCAAACACTTCTTTCATTCAGGCTAATTATTTCTCCCTCTTATTAATGTATAGCACTCCTTTAGCTGTTCAACATGAAATAATACCTCACAGCACCACGTAGCTCTATTGTAGGTATTACATGTCTTATTGTCCACATAGAATCATGGAACCTTATAGCTGGAATGTAGTCCATCGTTTCACAGAGGGGCCAACAGAGACTCACAGAGGCTACTGATAGAGCTCAGTCTTTTAGGAGTTTGAATTGCAAGCTCTCTGAAGGCAGGAAGCCTACTTCCTACCCCCAAATGCTCCCTGCTATACCTAGGCCCTTAGTAGATATGACTATCATTGCCAGTAATAACACCAACAATATTTATTGCTGGGGCAATTCTTTAATAACAAGCTACCTCCATCTGCAAGGTGAAGGGCAAATTCATCACTTACATTGAGAATCCAGTTGGCTTTCTGACCATCCAGGGACACAGCTGTCCCACTTCCCCCTGGCTCTCAGCAATCACTGAATATGCCAAGAGAGAAGAACAGGCTCTGGAGAGCCACACACCACACTGAGAAAAGTGCTGCTTTACTGTTCTCACATCACGGTAACCTCCACCCCATTGGATGGAAACACCACCCCAGACCTCACAGAACAGCTATCGGTGTCCTTCCCCCAGGACGTGGCCTAGATATATCTTGTCTAGTGACCTCGCACCACAGACAAGACATCCCAGTGATATACTCTGTCTGGGATGACAGGGGAGGTGGACAGAAACCCCATTTTAACACGTGTGCTAGAGAAAGAAAAAAGTGGATGTCGCCCCACCTGTACCACAGCAGGTAGAGAAAGAACTCAATCCAGATGGGAGTCAGGCGTCCTGGATCTTGACTCTTCCCTTAGCATATTTGTGACTTTAGCCAAGTACCTAACCTCTATAAGCTTGTTTCCCATCTGTGAAATGAGGACTAAAGTAATCTACCTCAGAGAGACACCATGAAGATCAACAGAAATAAGATGTTAGGATTGTCAAATCATTATAGTTCTCTTTTTTCCTCCTTAACAATATGCCATGATAATCAGGACCTTTCCTTTGTTCGCTGGAGAGTTCAGAGACTCTGTTAGCCAAAGTGACTTATTGGAAACCACCTTGAAGTGTTAAAGGGGTGCTGGGATAGGGACCTAAACTCAGAGAAGCTCCACTCTCAGTGGCGAGAAAGGACCCTACCCCCACCCCCGAGAAGTAACTAAGCTCCCAAAAGTAGCAGAAACCTGGGAGAATGGCATGTACCTGCCAAGCACTTCTTTCGGCCAAGCAATGCCATGCACACTAACTCCTTCAGCACTCCTAATAGCCGCATGAGATGTCTTGTTATTCCCCATAGGAGCACGCTGTCACTCATGGAATTGTGCCCACCTGCCTCCAAACAGAACCAGTAGGATGAACTGGGGGAGCTCTTTCTGGGGGACATAGGGGTAGTGAGGTTTAGAAAGGGATAACTATAAGAAGGAAAGGCTTGGGGTATTTTTCATGGAAACAGAAAATACGGAGGTTTCTGGGGAGATTCTGGTGTGGAGCAACAGGGAATTGTCTGGGCTGGTGTTTCAAGCGGTGCTGTGTTCCAACTGTTTATTAGACAAGAGACGTGGTCCCTTTAGAAAAGTAGCCTTGTGCCAAGAGCCAGTCAAATAGCTATTACAGATTTCTATTTGCAACTTGAAAGGCTAAGTTAAGGAGTGCCTGGGAGGCTCATTCATTTAAGCATCTGCCTATGGCTCAGGACATGATTCCCAGGCCCTGGGATCGAGTCCCACATCAGGCTTCCTGCTCAGTAGGGAGTCTGCTTCTCCCTCTCATTCTATCTGTGCTCTCTCTCTCTTTCTAAAAGAAATAATTAAAATCTTTTTTTAAAAAAAGGTTAAGTTAAAGTAACTTCTTTATGTATTGTATGACTGTTCTGCTCAAACGGGAAGGTGATTACAACCTAAACTCCTCTAATTAGAAAACCCCAAGTGCTGTGCCAGAGAGCCATCCAACACTTTTCATACACATGCTGTGTGTTTTTCTCTTCTTTTTCCCACAGACCATAGGAGGGAAGGAATAAGTCATAAAGGCTGGCACAAAGCAGCCACACATCAAGCTGGGCACACATGTGCAATAGTTAACAACAGCAGGACAAGCCAAAGCAAAGTGGGTATCCTAGAGTCCATGGCAGTCAGGACTGGCCACAAGCAGATGGGCTACGTAGAGACATCAAGTCTGACCCAGTCAGGGACCAGAGCTGGGCAGATTACTGAGCAGCAAACAGAGCATAGACAGGGCATCTGTCAGCGACCAGAGACCAAGGGCCAGGAAGAGGGCGATAGGCATGGGGATGTCTGAGAGCCACAGCTATGAGGGCCAGGTGCCTCTTGACCCTACACTGCACCTGGCAGAGTCAATCCCTAGATCAGGACATTTAGGAGATGTGAAGGTTGAAGCACGAGAGAATAGCTACACCCGGGGGGGGGGGGGGGAGTAGATTCTGGCTGATCTAGAGCCCAACACTGAAAGCTTCAGCAACGTTACTCTCCTCACTGCCCATCTTATCTGGAAGGAGAAAGGGAATTTCCTTCTGGAATTCAGGCTGAATACAGGCAATGCCCAGCTGTTTGGAGCTATACTAAGAAGCAATGAAAAGTGCTTGACATCTGCAGTGACATCCCAATCTCCCAGAACAGAGAGCCAAAGCCCCGAAGCAAGCTAGGGCCGGACAACATCCTGCACACAGGTAAAGTCCGTTCCTAGAAATATGAAGGAAAGTCAAGCTTTCCTCAGGTAGTGATAGAAAATGGTTGCAGTGAAGTCTCTGAAGGAAGTTGCAGGAATTACACCCAAAAGATTGTGCTCTTTTAAATTATACTCCTTAGTGCCTTCCTGTTTACTCCTGTGTTTATTATTTTCATATAGTGACTGATTTTCTCATTTATTCTGTTATTTTGTTAAAGAGTCATTTTTGCCTTTACTCTCAGGCATCCATATTACAAGATGGCAATGAGCAGTCCTCAAGCCCAGATCTATCAGAATCACCTGCAGAGCCCTTAAAAAAGCCCTTAAAAATCACCTGCAGAGCCCCCTTTCCAGTGATTTTAACTTAACTGGCCATCCCCTTGGGGTGGGAAGGAAGGAACTGGACACTGCACTTTCTAAAAGCGTCCAGGTAGGGACGCCTGGGTGGCTCAGTTGGTTAAGCAACTGCCTTCGGCTCAGGACATGATCCCGGAGACCCGGGATCGAGTCCCACATCGGGCTCCCTGCTTGGCGGGAAGCCTGCTTCTCCCTCTCTCACTCCCCTTGCTTGTGTTCCCTCTCTGGCTGTGTTTCTCTCTGTCAAATAAATAAAATCTTTAAAAAAAATAAAAAAATAAAAGCGTCCAGGTGATTCTAATGTATACCCAGGGGTAAGAACCAGTTGATTTCCAGTCCAGAATCCAAAGCACCTTGTGGTAGCTACAGGAATAAGGACAAAGCACCAAGAAGAAATTAGCCATCTAACACCTGTTGTAAAGTCAAATATCAAGTTTCCACACATCCATCATTTATGTATTTCTGACACCATTTCGCCATATCTATATGTCTCCTACAGTTATTTCCTTGGGAGTATTTAAATCTACTCCAAAAACAGTAGTTAGAAAAGATATGCAAATAAATAAATAATAAATCAACTCCATTTTACTTACATTTATTTTAAAAGAAATGAGGGGACTGAGGATAAAGGCAAGCTGACATAAAAAGGCAAGGGCAAAAAGAAAACAAGATGGGGCTCCTGAGAAGAAAAAGCACTCAAGGCAGGTGGCAGGGAGAGAGAGAAGACCCAGAAGACCACAGAGCAAAGTTGGCATAGGCAGGGATGAGGGGAGCAGGAAGCCTGGTACTAGGTTGGAGACTAGCAGAAAAACACAAGAGAATGGGGTCACAGGCAGCAAGTGGTATGAGGCCGCACCCTTGAAGGAGCCCTAGGGAGGGAGAAGGGCTGAGGAAGCAGGGAGGCTGGGTGGGGTAGGGATCAGAGATGAAAGACAGGCAGAGCGTGAGACCCCAGCAGGGCTGCTGGAAGTGAGGGGCTCTCTGAAAAATGAGTGGGGCTAAGGAGAGCCTGTGTCACATGAGGGGGGGGGCAGCAGAACAGAAGCAGGCGCTGGGAAGAACAGAGAGTCTGCTGGACAGGGCCAGGCGGTGACCAGCAAGAGACCATCCGGCGACATCTAAAATCATCTCATGGACAACCAGGGGCGGACATTCCGTACAGTGGGAAACACTGCCCGGGGCCCTGTGAAGAAGGAGCCACCAGTCTTTTCACTCCTCCTCCTTCAGCCATGTAAACAAAGAAATGTAAGCCCCCACCTCGTGTGTCGGTCCCCAAGCCAAAACTCAACAAGCACCAAACCGATGTTACTTCTCTTCTAAAACTACTCGGGTTTCTTATCTGTATGGGTCCTTTCTCTCCTTGGACAGTCCCCACCATGGGAACCACGTCCTCAGTCACTGCCTGGCAGCAGAAATGACAGATGCCCAGAGAAACACCGTAAAAACAGCAGCGCCTATTAACAAAAGAACCCATCAAAATAATCATGTCTGAGCAAGCTGGTAGCTCGAATGCAGCACTAAAAAACAATCCCTTTTCTTTTTTAAGATCCCTGCCCTTAACTGAACAATGATGGGGGAGACAAAAGGCTTGTCTGCAATCACCAAGCACACCCCGTCATTTCTCAGTAAAGTTGATTTCCGCTCCCTGATGTGTTCTGTTTCCTCCCTCTTCCTAGATGTGTCAAATCACAGATTCATTTATCCCTCAGTCACAGCCAAGAGAATGACTCAAGCAGCACAGAGCCTGTCGATTATTTCAATTTTCTGGGCTAAACTCATTATTTTCCACTTCTTCTCATTTCTTATACTCGCCTCACTTTCTTGAGGCCTGTTACTTTCGAGATGACATGAGGCATGACAACGACAAGGGTGAAATGACATGAAATCCTAAAACAGGTGAAGGGAACTAAATTCTGATACACTAAAGAGAGATCTAAGAGAACTTTGTTCACTGCCCAGAAGGACGGGTTCATCATCCATCCATCCATCTATCCAACAAATATTTATGAGCATTTCCCATGAGTTACATCAGTCTAGCATGCCACTATCTATACAAGGCTAGCTAACATTTGCTTCTAGAGGAGCGTCCTAGAGCCAAAAATTCTGCTTGAATATACATGTGGGTCTGCACCCATATATGTGTGTAATACTAGGATACCCACTAGTCAGAACTGGGTAACCCCTGAAAGCCTAGAGATAAGGTATTCTACACAGTCAGGGGGTGCTAGTCTAAAGCCCCATAATAAAGAAACTTGTAGAGATATTCTTTATGAAAGACCATAAACTTTCCATCACAGCCATATATGATGACAAAAGTTCTGTGGGAGAGCACACAATTCTGGCAACCAACTTTTGCTGTCCAGGGACACAGGTTAATCCATCAATTTATTAGCCTGACATTTCTAAAAATGCTTGATACTTTTACATGCAGTAACACAAGAAACTACCCCAAATTCTATAATATAGGTATTGATATTAATATTCCCATTTTTCAAATTAACAAACCGAGATTCCATTTGAGAGAAAACCATTTATTCAAGGGCACTTAGAAAGTAACGGAGCCAGAACTTGAATCTAAGTTTGCAATTCATGGATTCAAGCATTTTCTAAAAAGTAAAAATAAATTGTTATTTTTACACCTTATCCAGTAACATCTAATTTCTTCTTACAATTAGCATACATTAGCTTGAATTTGGTTTTAATTCACGTAAGTATATATTGTCTCTAAGTCTCTAGTAATTCGTAATTGGACTTTTCTCCATGCCACCTGTTCCTGTCTCTCTCAGGATGTCTGCATGAGAGGGAGAATTACTGTCCTGGGGATAAAAACTAAGAGTGAAGGGTCACTTTCTTCACACCCAGCCCTGGGAGCAAGCACTGCACTTGTAGTTTCTCACTCACCCCCTGCAGGAACCCTCTGAGTCAGGACCCCTAGTACCATTACCATCAGCATCCTTGTTTACAAGGAAGGGAAGGCACAGGCAGTTTAGGTAACTTGCCTGAGTTCACACGGATAAGGGGGATCCACACTTTTGATCTCCTTCCCCATTGCCCTGCCTGTGAGCTCCAACTGTAAGAAGTTCTGGCTCTCTAAACACTCCGATCACCTCTCCAGCCCAGGCTCCCGCTGGCCTGTTTCTCAGTGCCAGCGAGAGACTGCCTTTCGCATGTGCTGGTTTGGTTTCCTCCATCTTTGATTTCTCCCCGATAAGAGCCCTTGTTCACCTGCTCTGGCCAGCTTTCTCCCTCCACCTGGCACTGACCTCCTGGCATATCTAAGAATGTTCACACTGGATAGGAATCCACCTTGGGGTATAGAGCAGAGCTTCCCCAGGACCATCTTTTCCATCAGGGGTTTGATCTCATTCTTGCCAAAACCTCTTAAAGGATACAAAGCTTTTAAAAATGGCACTCCACATTTTAGAAAATCAATTACTCAACCAAGTCAACAGTGGCTTTTTCTTAAAACAGAATATCTGGATTTGCATCACATTATCAGGAGATTTAGATCACATGAATATGTGAAGGTGAAGTGTATTAAGGTCAGATTAACCTGAGGAATAAAACTGACGTTCCCATTTCTTTCTACAAACTACATTCTGACCCAGCTGTTATCTACAGATAATCCACAAAGGGAGCTGTCCTCAGCACAGGCGCTATATAGCTCCATGATGCTGAGAGGTGTGTAAACTTACAGAGCACTTGTTATGTCCCAGACATTATGTGTTTTACAGGCATAAATTAAATAATAATTCCACAACAACCCTAGCAAATAGGTCTTACCAAGCCCATTTTATGGATGGGGAAACAAGCTCATAAAAGTCACATAAATCAGCCTAAGATCACAGAGCTGGTAAGTAGCACAGCTGAGATTTGGGTCCTACCTCGCCTTGCCCCCAGCTTCTTGCTGCAGGGACCATTCTCCTCGTTACAGTGCTTCTCAGAGTGTTCTATCAAAAGCTCTGCAACACAGGGCTTAACTCTTCTTTGACTACAATACAGAGCTTGATTAAAAGGGAAGAAAAAAAATCAGCAAGAAATAAGATCCTGATATACAGATGCTCCCGAATGGCCCTGGGCTCCCAGTGCCCAGTTGGGTCACCAATGTCCCAAGAAAAACAGCCTCTTTTACTTTCCATGGTCTGGTCATGAGCCTGTTTCATTCCCTATTCTTTCTCTTCTTGCTCCCTGCTGCCCGTGTTCTATGGCTTTCCATGTGTGTGTTTCTTACTCTCTCTCTCTCACGCGCGCGCGCGCACACACTCACTCAGGAATACCTCGATCCAGCAGCCGGAGCAAGCGGAGATACCAGAGATACCACTGGTCCCAGAAGCGGTCCGTCATCCCACCCTGAAGTCATCCTTCACAGCCAGTCCCTCAGCAGAGCCTCATCCCACCACCACCAAGACGAAGAGGCCGGAATTACTTGACGCTGGGCTCTCGCGCAGCCTTCTCTGAGCAAATGCCTGCCTGCGAAGACAGCCACCGGTCCTCCCACACAGTGGCTGACGGTGCCGGAGCCGAGCCGTTTCACAGCAACAAAGGAACAAGTGCAGAATACTGCCGCCTTGTACAGACCTAGCCTGCAGGGGCCCAAGGGGAGGTCAGAGATGCAGGGGGAGGGGAGCCGGCAGGGCTGTCACAAAGAGGCAAAGAGGTGAGGTGAGAGAAGGACTTGGGAACGAAAATCCACACTCTAGGCCACATCTTGAATTTCACTCCAGAATCTCCCACCATCCTGGCTTCTCTGGCCTCCCATACCAGAGGCCAACAGCTCCCGTAATTGGGACTGGGGTAGGAAGGCAGGAGCTCAGCCATCTAGGACTCTAAAACCAGCCCAGAAAACCCACAGCCTGACTACCTCACTCCACAAGAATCACAAACACTCCTGCCCAAGAATGCTAGGCCCAGCAGAAAAGGGTCACAAAGCCTTTCTCCCTACGTCCATTTGGGGATCCTCTATTACAGTGGAGCCAGGACAGGCTCTGGAGTCACCCAGTCATGGGTTCAAATCCTGCTACCACTTAACAGGTGCCTGGCATCAACCAAATTTCTTCAACTCCCTAAGCCCCAGCTTCCTCCTTGTAAACCAGAGAGAAGAACATTTGCCCCACAGAAGTACTGTAAAGTTCTCAGGAAAGGAAGGATGCACCATTTCTGGGAGAGCACTCAGGGGAGAGTGGAGAGCAGTGCTCCAAGTTCCCCTTTCCCTGCCAACCCCTCTCCTTCTCACCAGCTTCTCAGTTCCCACATGTCCATACATTCCATGGTTTCCCACCTCCCTGCCCTTGCTTCTGCTCTTCCTGATGATAGCATGGCTTCCTCTGATTTTCCCAGTGTCCAGTTAAAATGCCACAAGTCAGGCTGCCGTCCCTGGTCTTTCCTTTATATTCCATTTCACTTTCTCTTTGTATAAGACCCTGCTTCTGTACTCGATCATAAAACCCATGAAGATAGGAAGTTCTTTGTGACCATCATTGTATCTCCCAGTGTACTTCGTCTCATGCCCTGAACTTTGCAAGTGCTTGAGTATTTCCTAACTAAACGAATGAACAGGTAAGCGAGTCTGGGAATGCCAAACATTTCATTCTTTTTGTTTTGTTTTGTTTCTTATTGAAATTCAATTAGCTAACATATAGTATATCACTAGTTTCAGATGTAGAGTTCAATAATTTATCAGTTGCATATGACACCCAGTGATCATCCCACATGTACCCTCCTTACACAAGATTTCATTCTAATGGCAAGAAGGGGAATGTGCTTTGGCACCCCAGTCCCTGGGCACACCCTAAGGCCTATAGAGAGATGAGCACCTGCCCTGCTGGGAGCCCATTTGACAGTAGACTGGCCACCCACATGGTGAGGAAGTGCCCCTGGTGACTGGGAGGCCTGCTCACAGAAGTGAAACCCAAGGGGACTCCAGATCTGGGACAACTTTGTTCTCCAAGCCCAAAAACTACCTAGTAGCCATGTGCACCCCCTACAGCTTCTTTTGCCCAGCCCATGCCAGCAATGCCTTTTCACTGTCCTGATAGAAATGTTAGCTTCCCTGACCTCCTGGTCTCTGCTGGGCAGCTAGTGAGAGAAGTCCTCCCTCAGGATTTGCCCTTCCTGGGAGCTTAAGCCTGAGATTCCAACAGAACTCAGAGGGAGGGGGAGGCTGGGGTGGGGCTGGGGGTGGGTTCTGAGCTAGGAGGGAGGGAGAGGAGAAAGGGAGGACAGCCATAATCTCCCCCTACCCCCAGCACCAGCACCACCACTGCCTTATGGTTCCTTTGGAAAGGGCTGCAGTGGGACCGGGTGTCTGCCAGAAATCCCCTCTCAGAATCTGGTAGTGTTATTTTGTTATTACCTTAAATGGATGAGACTCCAGCCTGCAGTTAACACAAGAAGGTAAGCCCCTCCTCTCTCCAGACAAAAGTGCACTGACCCAGGAGCCTCCTCCCCTCCTTCCCAAGCAACAGAATCCATCACTCTGGTGCAGCCAGTACTTTGTGGCTCAGAGTAAGATCACATCCACCATTTCTTCTGAGTCTCTGAGCAGCCCTGCAAGGTCTGTAGGATAAGGATCATTTTACCCAGTCTATAGCAGAGAAAACTGGCCTTCCAAGAGGTTAAACAATTTGTTTACTGTCAAGTGCCTAGTACGTAGCTGGGCTGAGAAAGAGATCCTTACCATCTGTGTCCTCCCAAAGAGAGTTTCTGGGCTCTGGAGTGTTCTTTGAGGAAGTGTGGCATGTTTCTCAGAGCAACAGAAGCCCTCACTGAAGGGCAGGGCCTGGAGAACAGGGCTGCTTCCCAACAGGAGGCCCCTCTAGGACACTGCCAGGCCAGGAGCAAGCCAGCCCGACTAAGGCCTGTTCACCCATCTCTTTAGCTCCTGACTTCGGCTGCCAAGAGAGAGTGTCTCCACATAAGAATGCCAAAGGAGGCTTTCTATAACACAACTTGGGAGAACCCTGAAATTGGGGGGCAGGGGGCAAGGAAGGCACACATGGCTCTCCCATGCAGGAGACCCAGACAGAGATGGGCTGAGGGAAGACAGTTCCAGTGACTGTGTGGACATCGTGCAGACCAGAGAACTCTGTTCCATATCCCATTCTTGGGCTTAGAGAAAGCAGCTGGCCTTGTTCCCCTCCCACTGGTAACTAAGGGCAATTCCACACAGCTTTGTTTTCGGAAATAGAAAGGAAATAAATGTGTTAAAGAACAGTATGGGTGTAAGCACTTCCCCCACAAACTGTGAACCTAGGAACAAAAGTATTACCTATTGGGTCAGGCCCAGGATGAACTCATTCAGCCAGGAATTTTACTAAAACCAACCCCAATCAATCCAGCTGGGCTCCTTAGAGCTCCCTGGCCCACCCCTGCTCATTTCTCACCCCCACAGAGACTCCTAAGTCTTAGTGTAAATGCAGCCCCTCCAGTAGTTGAATAAAATGTTCCAAGGAACTCTGAGAGTTCCCATTTAGCTTCAGGGCAATTAGAAAGGATGGGGGATTGGCCAGGACAGAGCTTTATTAAGTTTTGTTGGTGTTATTTTGTCTTAAACAATGCTTTCTCAGTGGCTGCTTCTTTCATCATGGTGAAAGCAAGTATGACCATTCCCACTGGTGTGGTCCCTCCAGCCTCCCTAGGTGGCTACAGGGACATGCTCTCCAGGGACGAATGGCATCTCCAGGCCAGCAACAGCCTGTCCACTTCTGAGGGCCGAGACCCATCTGGAGCTCACTGGTTACTTGATGTCACATCATAGATATATTGCCTTCTCTTCAGTGTTCCTTCTTCTTAACTTGTCACTGTTCTTTTTCCCTGTCTCCACCCGCCCCAACATGAAAACACTGTGTTCCCAATCAGATAAAGCAGGCAGAGTGTATGGAGCAGAAGGCAAACAGCATGGAGGGAGGAGAGAAGCAATTGTGTCCCCAGTCGTTCCCACTCATCTCCTGGGACGATGACCACCATTCCCACAGCAGCACCGGCCAGGTCCTCAGACACACGGGGCGATCAGACAAGGGCAGGCCACACAGGAGGCAGCGTGGTTGCATACCAGAGCGGAGACAATCTGCCAACATGGAGTTCTTCCCCCGCCCCGTCCCAGGAAGTGAGCTCCATCAGGCTGCCATTTTGCCCTACAAGCTGTGCTTCAGTTGCAACATGAATCAAGCACTCCAGCAGACACCATCCTCAGCCACCTCCCACACCACTTCTGTCCCCCTGGCGATGAGCACCCTAGTGGTGAAGTAAAGCCTGTGGCAGCACATTCTCCAGGACACCATGCATGGCATGGGAAGGACCCCTACCAATCTCTCCTAGGAGAGCCTGGTATCCCCAGGTGAACAGGCTCCTTAGGTGCACACCTGAGGACAGCACCTATGACGAATATCACCTATCACATTGAAATTCAAGTCCACCTCTCCCAAGAGACCTTTTCGCAGCTAACCTCATGCATTCTCTACCTCAGAAGCTCTCAAAGTTTAATGGGCAGCTGAATCACCTTAGAGGGTTTGTTATCCACGAAGATAACTAGGCCTCACTCCCAGGGGCCTGCATATTTAACGAGCTCCCCAGATGATTCTGTCCCCAGTTCTCCTCTCTTACATGCAGCACTGACTTCATTTAACTCTTCTGGTTGAATTCTAGGGTGGACCCATCTCACACACACCCCAAGAGTCCAATAGGGAGGGGGATTCTGAGTCCCCTGGAAGGTCAGGGGCGGTCCCACCTCCCAAGGCCCACTAGAGGGCCCTAAATGGAGGGCTTGAGAAGCTGCCAGCTGGGAGGGGGAGAAATCAGCCTCATCTCTCCACAGGCTCCAGAATGCCATGGGTCCACTGCACATCTGTACAATAATTTTAAATGTCACCTCAAATATCAGGCCAGGCAGCAGGAGGGAAAGGCAGAAGCTAATTAGCTTGCCTTGCCCTGGCTTTTGTGTCGTTCTCATCCTTGCTCACCTCCAGCCTCCACTGAGATCTTTAACTCTCCCTTGGCCAGGGAGCCCCAGCTCATGAAGATGGTACACAATCTTTCAACGCATCGGGGCCCTAAAGCAAAACTGTTTAATGGAGGAAATACAATCCATCCCTTACCTCTGCTCTGAGTAGTTACAGTTCTCCCCCACCCCTGCCAGTCAATAGAACCATGTTGCCCTGAATATCCAACCACAGCAAGCCATCCCAAAACTCCCACCCCATGCCCCAAGAGCCAGACCCATCCTCTTTCTCTGCCTCTTCAAAGCATATCCATCCTGGGTCTGTGAAAAGTATCATGATAATCTCATCCCCTCTATGGTTTCTGTGATGAGATCTTTACATTTAGGGCCTTGGGGCGTATTTACATTTTGGCAAAAGATATTGTTTCAAAGGAAGGGGAAAAAAAACCAAGCTCATAAACACAGAGAACAGACTGGTGTTTACCAGAGGGAAGGGGGGAGGGCAAATGGGTGAAAGTGACAAAAAGGTACAAATTTCCAGTTATAAAATAAATAAGGCAGGGTGTCTTGGTGGCTCAGTCAGTTAAGCATCTGCTTTCAGGTCAGGTCATGATCCCAGGGTCCTGGGATCGAGTTCTATATTGGGTTCTCTGCTCAGCGGAGAGCTTGCTTCTCCCTCTGCCTCTGCTTGCTGCTCCCCCTGCTTTTGCTCTATCAAATAAACAAACAAATAAAATCTTTTAAAAAAATAAGTCATGGAGATGTAATGTACAGCACAGTGACTATAATTAATAATACCATATTGCATATTTGGAAGTTACTAAAAGTGTGTCTTAAAATCTCTTCTAACAAGAAAAAAAATTAACTATGGTGATGGACGTTATCTAGACCTATTATGGTGTTCATTTTGCAATATATACAAATACCAAATCACTATGTTGTATACTTAAAACTAATATGTCAATTATACCTCAATAAAATAACGAAATGGAAAAAATAATATGGTGCATTTCTACCATCACCAGAGATGCTAAATTAACATCTTCTTTTTTGTTAGTAAATTAACATTTAATTTTGAAGATTTTTACATACATCCATGTTCTGATTTTAAAGAGCTTAATTTGTGCAAATTATGATTTGGAATGACAAGTAAATTTATGTAATTGTTAAAAAGAATTAAAAAGGCAGGGCACAGAAGTCTTAAATAAGCAGTCTAGTGGCAGTGGATAATAGGGGCAAGGAGAAGGACCCATGACGCCCTTCCTTAACTCGCATAGGCATTTGCCTCTTAAGCCATCCCAACAAAGGCAACTCACAGTTCCTGACTTTCTCAGTAACTCACTCCCCGTCCCTCACCTTCCGTTTCCTACTCAGAACATGATTAGCTGATACATACCTTCTCTCTCTCTAAAACACCTAAAATACCCAGTAGTTCTTCTCGAAGAAAAAAAAAAGCCACTATATAGTTGGAAAGAACATCTCAGAACCCGACCCAAGAGACCTAGGTAATCAACACAGAGAGTCCTTTATTATTTCTTATGTTTCTTTCACAGACAGTAAGGTGCTGCCTCCATCTTACCTCCACTAAGAACAGTTTCTTCACCCATCAGAAGAGGTGGTATGACTCAGAAGACCAAAGGGCACCTCAGCCTTGGGGTCCGTTCACCCTGGTGAGTTTTCTCTGAACTGTTCCCCTCATCTCTTAATTCCCATAGTTCACCAACACAGAATCAGGAAGACCTACAGTGTCAGTCACTACAGCTGAAACCTCACACCTCACCCTGCTCACAGGGGGCCCTGCTGTAGAGAAATCTCTCCCTTCTCCTCTCTTCATCCCATGCCTTCTCCATCTCCTCCAAGAACTTTTCCAAATAGCTCCCCTCCCCACATCCCCCCAATAAAATCAGGCAACAGACTATAATGATGGGGGTTGATAATAATGAATGTGAAGTTAAACAGGATCAAAAAGAGCCCAATGTCTCATCAAAGAAATACTAAATTTGGATTGGTATATATCTAGAGCTAAACATTTTTTCCTATACTCTAATTTTTTTTTCTTTCAGGGAAAACGTATAATCTGTGAGTGTTCCATAGGGCAACCCACTATCACATCAGAATATATGACTCACCTGAATGCCCTCATCCTGCCTCCCCACCCCAGGAATGGGTAAGTGGAGTAGCTGCACGCTAACCAGTTTGAAGTCTCTCTTCTTTGGCTCTCATTTTCAAAAAGAAAAGAATCGATTGCCATGATCGCTTTATTTTTCAGCAAATGAATTCTGCTTATGGTTCTTAAAAATAACTAATGCCCATAAATCTATAAATAATCTCTTTATAATCTGTTTATACTGCTAATCTGAAATCTTCTAGGTGTTGGGAAAGGGCCTGAGCTTCAGAATAAGACCAACTGGGTTCAAGTCCCAAATTTCAAATCCCTTTTTCTGCATAATTTGAGACAAATCACTTAACTTCTGTACATCTAACTTTCTTCATCTTTTGAATAAAGATAAGATTGATCTTATAAAATCTGAATGACTTTCAGGAGGAAAAAAACAAAATAATATATATAAAATATGAAGCACTGTACCTAATATATACTAGGTGCTTAATAAAGTTAGTGCATTCTCCTATGATAGAAAATAAGCTCAGATCATGTTGGAACTCTCAAAGCCTACAGCCTGAGTAGAGAGATAAACCATTAAAAAGAACACACAAAAACAAAAACATAAACATAAACAAAAACCAGTGTCAATTTTGCCACTGAGGACAACTCTAAGCCAAGTGGCCCTTCTAAAGTCCTGAGTCAGGGACAAGTCATAACACCAAATCCCCAATCTTCTCTACCTGCCCTTCAGGCAGAGACACATTCCTAGATCTCACTTGCCCAACTTCTTGATTTCATCCGGTTTCTTCTCTCTGCTGAAGGTTGGAAAGTTCTAAGGAAGATCCAATTGTGAAAAATCCTTTGGCTATGCCCATACGAACCATGTAGATGACCCTCAGCATGGAGGAGGCTGGAAACTATCTGGAGCTCCCTGCTGGAGTTTCCGTGTCCTCCAATGATATGGATGATGCGACTTCCCTAAAAGCCCATCAGGTTGACCTTGTAGCATGTACACAGGAAAACCTACTTAAGGATAGCCATGAAGAACAAAATATCCAATTTCAAGAAGAAAAGGTTTTATAGTCTTAGGGTGGGAAGTTTCTCCTAAACATTTAGACACAAAGCTCAATATATTGATGTGTATAGCCATTTTTTTAAAAAAAAATCTCTGTAAATATATACCAATCACATAAGGAGAATAAGGGTTGGATGACAGCAGTGAAAGGAATACTTTTCACTATATATCTTTTCACACCATTTGAATTTTGACTTTTGGACTGTATCACCTAACTTTTTTAAAGACCTCTTAGGATGATGGAGTCAAGAATAAATAAAACTGTTCTTAGAGTCTATCTGCCACATGGTGAGAAGCTCAAGCCACATTGGAAGACCCTACAAAGGAGAACCAAAGACCAGGATGAGAACGCCAGCGAGTCCCAGCCCTACCCACACCAAACGTCTACCATGTGAGTGAGACCACTTTGAAGTTTCCAGCCATTCCAGCGCCCAGGCAGACACCACATAAAATAGAACTGCCTGGTCAACCCTCACCATCATGAAAAACAACACATTGCTGTTCTAAGCCACTAAGATTGGGGGTGGCCTGTCACAGTGTAACAGATAGATGAAACATGGAGTCATTGGTGAAGGGAGAACAGTTAAAGCCACAGATTGGATGAGATCACTGGTGAAGTATGGAAACGAATTATGTCTTATTTCATCTAGAAGACAAAAGCATGACTAGTCTCAGGACTATATCTTTTTATCTACTTCTCTACCTATCTTGAAATTGGAATTCTGGGGTGCCTGGGTGGCTCAGAGGGTTAAGCCTCTGCTTTCAGCTCAGGTCATGATCTCAGAGTCCTGGGATTGAGCCCCACATGAGCTCTCTGCTCAACAGGGAATCTGCTTCCCTCCCCTCTCTCTGCCTGCCTCTCTGCCTACCTGTGGTCGATCTCTCTCTCTCTCTTTGTGTCAAATAAATAAATAAAATCTTAAAAAAAAAAGAAATTGGAATTCTGAATACAGGGTTGTCACGGGGGGTGTTGAATTAACATGCTTGCTTGCATCTTAAAAAGAAGTCAGATTTTCTCTGACGGGAAGTAAATACATCTGATTTGGTTCCTTGCTTTGACAAGAAGAGCTGCCTTTTCCAATCATTATATTTGCAACTCCAAAAGCTTGAAAAAAATAAATTTAAGGCTATATAAAGTATATAATATGCTAGAAAATATATGATTTGCAAACATTTAAACGTGTAGTTAAAAAAAAGTTAAATGTCATCTTAAATGTGTGTGGGGTGGTACATAGTTTTTGATCTTCTTTTAGGACAGACATGAGGAAAGAAGTCTAAAAAGCCCACTGAATTATGTGTAATATACCCCCACAATGAAATACTGTGCAGCCATTAAAAAGAGGAATGATGACGCTTTCTGTAAATGGATAGGAAAAGATCTTCCAGATGTATTTTGGGGTTCAAAAGGCAAAACATAGAACAGCATAGTATTCACTTGCTTTTGATAAGAAACGGGTAAATAAGTATGGATTAAAATTTGCTTATATTTTCAAAAAGAAACACTGGAAGGCCTACCAAGAAACTAACACTGTTTGTTACCCCTGGTGGGAAGGCGCTGGGTGGACAAGTATAAGGGTCATATAAAGACCTTTTCATATTGTATTAACTTTCAAGTAGTGTGAATTGTGGTATTTTTTTAAGCCTTCAGGAAAAAGCAGGAATAGATAAAATTGCAAAAACAGGAATATACTAACAGATAATCTAGGAGACAAATATTCACTACATCACAACAATACATCATACAAAGGATTAGTATCTCCAACATAAAAAGAGCTCCTAAAAACCATTAAGAAAAAGTTAAGCAACTCAATACAAAAATGGGTCAAGAATATAATATAAACAGGCAAATCACCAAGGAGGAAAAACACATGACTGATAAAAAGTAAAAAGATGCTAATCTTTATAACAATTGGAGAAATGCAAGTTAAAGCAGTAACAACACGCCACATTTGATCTATCCCACTGGACCTATATATATATAAAACCTGGTAGGAGAACAAACTGATACAATGTTTCAGAGCTCACCTTGACAGTACCTATCAACGTTTCTAAAGTGTATGGCCTCAACGCAGCTATCCTACTTGTACAACACTCGCCTCCTGCACTTATACAATGCACTGTGTGCTGTAATAGCCAAAAAAGGAAGGTAGGGCTCCTGGGTGGTCTCTTAGTGAGTTAAGCATCTGACTTCGGCTCAGGTCATGATTTTGGGGTCCTGAGATCAAACCTCTTGTCGGGCTCCCAGCTCACTCCTCCCCCTGTTCAGGCTCTCTCTCTCTCTCAAATAAACAAATAAAAATCTTTCTTGGGGCACCTGGGTGGCTCAGTTGGTTAGGTGACTGCTTTCGGCTCAGGTCATGATCCTGGAGACCCGGGATCGAGCCCTACATCGGGCTCCCTGCTCGGCGGGAAGCCTGTTTCTCCCTCTCTCAGTCCCTCTGCTTGTGTTCCCTCTCTGGCTGTGTTTTACTCTGTCAAATAAATAAATAAAATCTTTTAAAAAATCTTTCTTAAAAATCTAAAAAAGGTATCTAAATGTCCAACAAGAGGGACTAGTAAGATAAATTTTAGTACGTTACATTATAATCTAGGTTATACTTTGAAACTTTAAAAAGGACAAGCAGTTTTATTTGTAGTGACATGAAAGAATGTCCATGATTTATCACTGGGTAGGAGAATATAATTTATAAAATAATTTGAAATAATTCATATTACCGATTCTTGTGTGAGCATAGATTATAGATACATAAATACACATAGACACATTATGAGTACGTGTTTCAACAAGCATAGGAGTTCTGGTAGGATATAACCAAATTGTGAACAGTGGTTATCCTGGGGAATGGAAGAAGGTGGTTAGAAAATTGTATTTTGGGGCGCCTGGGTGGCTCAGTTGGTTAAGCAACTGCCTTCGGCTCAGGTCATGATCCCGGAGACCCGCGATCGAGTCCCACCTTGGGCTCCCTGCTCATCGGGGAGCCTGCTTCTCCCTCTCTCACTCCCCCTGCTTGTGTTCCCTCTCTCGCTGTGTTTCTCTCTGTCAAATAAATAAAATCTTTAAAAAGAAAAAAAGAAAATTGTATTTTATAAAATTTTATGTTGCTATAACTTTTCTGCCTTAAGCATTTCTACCTTTGGTAATTTCAAGGCATTCAATTATTCAGGCTGACTGAAGTAGCAGCTCAGGCCTTTTTTGAAAAATGGGTGCCTCAGGGCCAGGACTGCAAGCTCTTTCCTCACTTCCCACTCAGGATCTGGAACACGAGAGGGTCTCCAGAGAGCCCACAGGTCATAACCAGCTCCCTGGGCTCCTGGACCTGTCCGCTGGCTGGCAGACGTAATTTGTCCCCCACTTCACTGCACACCCTGGGCTCACCCCCCAGAGTCCAGTCGGCCACTCCATGGATCTACCCAGCATTCAGTATAACCCCAAGTCTCCCCAGCCTCTTCCCTTAGTGGCCACTTAGACACCCTGTGGGACTTCAGTCAGAGACAGCAACTGTGTTTCATGCCAAATTCTGATTCAAACCAAGGGGCAGTGATTGTCCAGAGCTTCGTCGTAAGTAAAGCTACTGTTTTCCCTTTGATTTAGTAAATATCTTTGAGACAAAGAAGCAAAGAAAAATCCTGGGGCCACGCACAGGAGGGATGTGGAAAGAGTCGTGCCATCAATTAATGACATCTGTTAGGACAAGGCAGGAAGAGTGGTGAGCACACGAGCTCTCCCACCTGCCATCCTTGCCCTTGTACTCCAGGCTATGACTCACTAACGTAGACACCTGCAGAACCATCACCTCTACGCAGAGTGTTAGACTTGGGTGGTGGAGAGCTGATGGTGGTGGGAGGTGCCTGGGGGGGAAAGGAGAGTGACAGCAGAGCATGACTACATGATTAAGTTCCCTGTTTATTAGAAGACCAGATGAGGGCATGGTGAGTCTGAGGAGGGAGAGGGAGTCTCCAACAACAGGTGGCGATGTGGCCCAAACAGCTGCCTATGGAAGGCTCTGAACATCTGGGTACAGTGCAGGCCTGAATTAAGCCTGGATTCCATCTGCCAGGTCTTGGGGAGTTCCTTATCCCGAGGACTCAGCAACTGTGGCCACAGGGGAACTGGCCTCTCACAGATTGCCCTATCAATTGGGAATTCACTCATCTTTCCTATCCCTGCAAACAAAAACAGGACGGGGGCGGGGGGACCTCAAACCAAAAATATCTCAGAACTTCACGTGTTGTAACTAAAAACACTCAGTAAACAAAGCCAGTCCTTGGGCTCCCTTAGGGAGTAATTGTCTAAGAATGCTTCTTTTCTTTCAGCTGGTGAGAGAGAGAAAGAGAGAGAGGAAGACAGACGTGCTAAGACTGTGTGGAGCTCATCTTGAAAGCATTAATTTTTCCAAACACCGATGAGTGGTTCGTGTGCTTTTCCTGCATGAGTGGCGGTGAGGAGGCTGCTGAGGATACCTCTCCATGCAGGGTCAGCCTGTGGGAGTTCAGAGGAAGTGGTCATGGTGAGCCCCGGAGGGAAGGATGCGAGTTCGAGAAGCAGGGGCCCAGACACAATGACCAGCCCCGGGGAGGGGCTGCCCAAGGCCTGTGGTGCTGATGCCTTAGCTAGGTTACCCCACCCCAGGGGAAGAGAAGCAGCAGAACCAATACCTCCACCCCCTCTCAGGACCATTCTCTGGGGGCTGAACTGGCAATTAACCAAAGTGGCCTTCTTCCTCACCCTGCCCTCACAACCTATAACCCTGCCAATCACACACTGGCCTAGCCTTAAGACAGGCTGTCCACTTTCCAGGTAGAGGTCTTTGAACCACGTCTCCTTCTTCTCCTCATCTTTGGCTGAAAGTGGAGAATGCAGTTCGCTCATCCACACTGAAACTGTTCTTTGTTGCCTCAAGTCCATCCTCTCTAGGAAGTTGAGGGCGTTTTCAAAACTCTGCAGTCTGTGCACAGAGGACAAGACACAACAAAACCATCCACTGAGACACAAGAAAGGCGCATCATCTGCCTGACGAGAGCAGACTCAACAACTAGGATACACCAGAAGCCCGGTCAGTCTTAACTAGACACTCTCCAAGCATATTATTACCAGCAGGACCTGCGCAGGTACAATGGCGTGCCAGGAGTCCCACTGGAAATCAGTGCCCCCCCATACTTAAATGCTTTCTTACCACCAAGACATCATACACCAATTCTACCACTTACTAGTTGTATAAAAGTTTCTTCATCTAAAAAAGGATGAAAATAAGAGACTTTTTAGGGGCACCCAGGTAGCTCAGTCAGTTAAGCATCCAACTCTTGATTTGGGCTCAGGTCATGATGTCAGGGACATGAGATTGAACCCTGCACTGGGTTCTGCACTCGGTGTGGAACCTGTTTAGATTCTCTCTACCTCTCCCCCTCCCCACCTCTCTCCTCCTCTCTAAGGATGACCATGATGATGACGAAAAAGAAGAGGAGGAAGAAGGAGGAGGAGGAGGAAGAGGAGGGGAAGTTTTTAAGTAACTTAAGAACTGGAAAGGGCTGAGAAAAGTACTTGGCACACAAGAAATACTATATATGCATTATGATTATGATCCTTCACTCTTTACAGCATCTCTCCCTTTTGGACCATTGCGTATGCTCTTCCCATGCTTTGGAACACTGTTTCGCACCCTATCTTCATGTGGCTCTCTGTGCTAATTCTCCATGTCTCTAGAAAGGCTTTCTTTACATGAGCTTGGTGTCCCTGCACCTGCACCCATCCTACCCTGTGTATCCCTGGTATCATATTCTATTCCGATTGTCTACATGTCTATCTCCTCGAGCAGGTCCTTCATCCCTAGTTCCCGGCACAGAGAAGACACTCAATAAAACTATGTGTTCAATCAAAGGATAAATGAATGAGGCATAGGTGAAGGGCAGCTTTCATGTGTTCAAGTATTCATTACATGCCTACCCTGTGTCATATCCTGGACTATGCTTGCAAATACAGGAAAGACAGACACCCAGGCTGCTCTCCAGAAACTCATGGTCAGAAGTGCTGTTTCTGCCTTTTACCAGTAACTCAAGAAAAAAGATGAGATGGGTGTAGCCCAGCTCAAGAAGGAAAATGTGGCTCTTGGAGGGGAACACAGGTCTTCCTAGAGTAGGTATGTTTGACTTGAACCAAACAACAAAAGCCCTGAACCTAAGATTCTGTTCATCATCCCTGCATGTGAAGAATAGATGTAGTTTTGCATGACCTAAGAAAAACAAAAGGTGGAACCTTCTTTATAAGGATGGTTTATTTATCCAAGTATCAAGAGAAACACTGCTCAGTCATTACATCCATGCTGTCTGAAGACTATCTTCACTAGACTGTAAACGCCTGCAAAGAGAGATCATAGTTTATTTTATCCTCATATATTTTTATATCCCATCCCACTCCTGTCTGCCCTGGCCACCAAGTACCTAGCCTGGTACCTTGCCCTGGGTAAAGGAACATTGCAGGATACAAGGGGAATAAGTCACTCATTTGATATCACTCTACCATTCTGCATTTCTCAGTGATTTTTTTAGAGTTGTTGTTTTGTTTTGCTTATCAGCTCAAGGGAAAAGAAAAGAAAGAAACATCAGGAGTTAAAGGAGTATTCGTTGTTCCTCCTACTTTTCTCTAGTGAAACAGAATGGGCACCACCACAACCTCACCCGCAAAATAAAGCCTGCTCTGGGATATCGGAGATCTACTTGGCTATGACTTTGTCAGAAGTCTTTGATGGCTCAAGTTCACTAAAGGAAAAAAGGGAAACAGAATTTCTACTCATAGTAAAAAGCCAAAGCAACTTTTCCCTTTGAGATTACACCATAGATACCTGAGGTTATGTTTTCCATCCCAGTTGCCCTAAAAGTGAAGCAACATAAGACCTTTCTGTCAGTGAAAGGTCTAAGGCTGCCTACCTCCAGAAGGACACCGGGGATCCCAAACCCCAGCCCCAGGAGCAGGGGACTCCAGAGCCCTGCCACCCACTACCACCATAGCAGTGTAACTGCACACCTCTTCTGGATGATTTTTGGAAATCCACACTACCTCTGTCCTCCATTCTCCACACCAGGACTGTGGTCCCACCGTCACCACAATTTTGAGGGTTATCTGTGGCATGTCATATCATCAATTTCAAAGCCAGATGACAGTGACCTGGAAAGTGTCTGCCCCATCACTTCCATCCTTCTAATGGGTAATGCAGAGTACGCCAGTAAGGCCTGTGGTTCGGAGAATGTCCTTTTACCATGGGTACCAGAGAGAGAGAACATGCACGATTGGCTTTGTGTCCATCAATGTACATACACATCCACACTGGCCTGTGAGGACACCCATGGGAATACACCTCTACATACAGTGTTGGGGCAGACAAAGTAATCTGAATAAGATTGGGAATACCACCCTAGGCTCTGAGCTTGTCACTAAGGCAGCTGTGCCTCTGCTATCAGATAGTCTCCCTAGGAGACCAACTGGTTTGGAAACATATAGGTAAGAAGGGCAGTTTGGATACAGAGAGCTTATTTTGTCCTGATATCTCTGAGCTTGAATGCAACCCTACATGGAGATACAAGAAAACACTGCTCTTTAAAGTGTCACTGAGACCTAGTTTAGATGACACTGCACTTGGAGCAATCAGTGCCATCCTCTCCTTCCTCCAGGACAAGCCCACAAGAATGAATGGTCAGGGAATGTTACAGCTGTGTCTGGATATCTGCTAATGTTACAGCTGTGTCTGGATATCTGCTAATGTTACAGCTGTGTCTGGATATCTGCTAATGTTACAGCTGTGTCTGGATATCTGCTAATGTTACAGCTGTGTCTGGATATCTGCTAACCCTTTGACAAATGTCCTCCACAATACTCTTGTAGATTAGATAATGAAAAATGAATGGGATAAGAGTATCATTGGGGGAATTGCTACAGATATACTACAAGGCCCAAAGAGTTTTTATTAGAATACAGTGAGTTTTAGGCAGGATGCTGGTCTCTGGTGATGGCCACAAAGTTCTTCCTTTGACTACTGAGTTTAACTTTAAAAAAAAAAAAAGTATTTCCCACAATGCCAGACAAAAGATATGCTTATAGTATGGGCAGATGATACAAAACTAGTATGATAGGCTTAATACTCTAACAGATTACCAAAATCAATATGTAAATTTATTTCAACAGATTTGTACTCTAGGTCAATATTAACAAAGGCAAATTTTACATCTGAGAACATTTTTTTTAAGATCTTATTTATTTATTTGACACACACAGAGAGAGAGAGAGAGAGATATCAGGCAGAGAGGCAGGCAGAGAGGCAGGCAAAGAGAAAAGGGGAAGCAGGCTCCCTGCTGAGCAGAGAACCAGATGTGGGGCTCAATCCCAGGACCCTGAGATCATGCCCTGAGCCAAAGGCAGAGACTTAACCCACTGAGCCACCCAGGTGTCCCTGAGAACAACATTTTAAAATAGAAATGTAGCTATCCCTCATCTAGCAACTCCAATCCTTTGTATCTACCCTAGAGAAACACATGTGTATGTGCATGCTTGTTCATGAAGTTCACGGCTGCTGTTTATGTTAGAACGCGCACGTAGAAGTAAAAGGCAGAAACAATAAAAGAATTGCTAAGTCAATTATGGAATATCCACCGTGAGAAATACTATGCAGAAGATGTTCCAGACATGCTATTGCAAGAAGAAAAAGTTGATAAATAAAGAATAATATAAAAAGAATGATACACTAACCCCAGACATACACACATATAGAAATTTATAAATTTACATATACATTTGCACATGCAAATGTATAGAAAGGTCTGGAAGGGCCCCTAAAAACTGGTAACAGGATCTATCTTCAGGGAGAAACTAAGTCGTTATGAAGTCAAAAAGGGTACCTGCCACATCTGAAATGCAGAATGTATTGCATTAAACTGTAATTTAGCTTTCTTCTTAAAGTCAAGTCTTACTTGTATCTTAAAAAAAAAAAAAGTTCAAAAATATGAGGAAGGGCACAAACTCTTGGGCTTTCTATTATGACCTAAAAGGGGTCAGCACTGTGGAAAGATTGCTCAAAGCTAATTCATACCACAAAGAGTGCATTCAAAGTTTGGTGTGCAGACAGCCTGCAAGTACCAGGGATCACTAAGCTGATCATGTCTGCAGCACTGGGTTGGAGCCAATCCTGACAGCACAATTAAGCAGGGACACTGGCAAAGTCAAATGCAACCAAAGGAAAGAAATGTCTATGCAGAGTCTAAAAGAGCATGCCTTAAGAATAATGATGGAAGAAACCATGACTGTTTCACCTCAAGCCAAGATTATGGGGGATAGACAGGTTCCTTCAAATACGAGTCAGATTATTAGGCAGATGATGCAATAAACACTTATTTGGGTATTTTCCAGGGGTGACTACCAGGAGAAATAAATACAAGTGATTCTTCCTATTAAAAATAAATTTTAAAAAGAAACATTCTAGCTAATAAGAATGAATGACAATAGAACAGTCTATCAGGCATGATCATGAGCTCCCTGTCACTGGAAGGATTCAAGTAAGAGTCTATACAAAAATATATTGGATTAAATTAAAAGCAAAACTATGTAAACTTTAAGATCTCTAACAACTCCAGTATTCTATGGTTCCATATTTTGGCTGCAGAATCAATTTTCAATCACTATGTACCCCCAACAACTCCAAATCCCACAGATGGAGTACTCTGCCACCAGGTGGCAGTAGATGCCTTGGACTCTGGGTCCTACACATTAGATGTGAAAAAAATATTTCCGTTTTCCAATATTTTTTAAATTAAAAAAAATAAAAGAACAGATGCAAGCATTCAGCCAGTAAGTAGCCCCTCACAAGGCAACATGTAAGTCTAATTCATAATTTTTCTGATGATTCCATCACAATGATTCTTAATCACTTGCTTTCCTCTTGTGCACTTCTTCTGTACAGGGTCTACAAAGAGACCCTTATCTTCTGTGGCCTCCTTTCACTGGTGTCAAGTTTCCTGACTTGCACACAGTTCCAGATCCCTGCATCTCCTCTTAATGCAAAAATCCCGTCTGCTTCCTCCGCAGCTGCAGACCATGTCTGCTACCATATAGTCTTCCTTCCCGATCTAGGAGAAGGACGGACAGGAGGATCAGAAAAACACTCCATCCATACCCTGCTCCTAGCTTTTCTGCCCCTGTATCCACATAGCTGAAGCCGCAAAACAAGCAAGCAACAAACAAAAGCAGAACAGGCCGAGTAGCTGAATCTCCACCCTGACAGCACAAAAGTATATGATTATCTTTTCCCAATTAGAAGAGAATAATCTGTCACCCAGCTCTTAAAGAAAAGAGAAGTAGCCACAGCTGTAGACTTGGGGCGTAGCTTAAAATTTGAATACAATCAACAACCCTTGTCCTAGGCCCTAGCAACTCAAAACTTTGTTAACACTGCCTTGGTTACAGATCACTTCAGAAACCCTGATTTTCAGAGAGTATATTTTTATAAGAGCTTATGACTGAAGGCAAATGACACAAGATTTTTTTAAAGTTAGATTTAAAGCAGGCTCATCACAATAAACCATATGCTTGAGTCAAAGTCCTCCTCATCTTTCTAGTCTCAGGTGAAATACCTCTTCTTCCAGGAAGCCTTCAGGAGCCTAAGACTATGTTGTTGCTTCTAATATATGCCACAAAAGCACCCTGCATCTGCCCTGTCACAGCCCAGTACCTGCCCCACCATAGCCCTCCACCTGCCCTATCACAACCCTGCACCTGTCCTACCATAGCCCTGCACCTGCCCCATCACAGCCCTCCACCTGTCCCATCACAACCCTGCACCTGCCCTACCCTATACCTGCCCCATCACCACTACACACCTGTCCTACCATAGCCCTGCACCTGCCCCATCACAGCCCTCCA
>PITA01004060.1:0-96144 GCA_004023965.1 Spilogale gracilis
ACCCAACTTTTGTAGCAACATGGACTGGACTGGAAGAGATTATGCTGAGTGAAATAAGCCAAGAAGAGAAAGTCAAGTATCGCATGGTCTCACTTACTTGCGGTGCATGAGGGGCAAACTGGAGGACAGTGGCAGAAGGAAAGCAAATGGGAACTAGGGTAATCTAGGGAGGGAAACGAAACAACAGAGATTTTGAACAGAGAAACAAACTGAGGGACTTGGAGGGAGGGGGGTGGAGGGATGGGAGAACCTGGTGGTGGGTACTGGGGACACCTAAAGCGTGGAGCACTGGGTGTGGGGAATGGGGAATGAATCTTGAAACACTGGAAAAAAAAATTTAGTAACAATAAAAAATAATAATTAAAAAAAAAAAAAAGTTCATCTCCCCTCTACAACATGTCTTGAATCTGGTCGCTTCTCTTCTTCTACACTGCTGTCACCCTCAACCAGCCACCATCATCTTCTGCCTGGGTCACTGCATTGTGTCACTTTAAATGAGAAATTAATCCTTTGGCAGTTTTGGAGTTTAGAAGTCTGAGATCAAGGTGCCAGCAGTGTTGATTTCTTCTGAGATATCTCCTGTTGGTTTGTAGGAGGTTGTTCTCTCTTTGTGTCTTTACATGATCTTCTCTCTGTGTGTGTCTGTGTTCTAATTTCTTCTTATAGGGTCATTAATCATACTGGATGAAGGCCCACCTTAATGACTTAATTTTACTTTCATTGTCCCTTTAAAGACTTTAGGTCCAAATATAGCCACATCCTATTTATTTATTATCGCACTGTGATTAAAAAAAAATATTACTGAAGACAGGCACAATATTGTAAAGCAGATATCTAGAGCTTAATTATCTTACTTCACTGAAACTTTATTCCTGTTGATAAATAACTCCCCATTTCCCCCTATCCCCCAGCCCCTGGTAACCATCATTCTGGTTTCTGATTTATGAATCTGACCATTTTATTTTATTTTTAAGAACGATTTACTTATTTCTTTGAGAGAGAAAGCACAAGTGGGGAGAGGAGTAGAGGGAGAGGGAGAGAATCCCAAAGCAGAACCCTCCTTCTCCCGCTGAACACAAAGCTGACACAGCTGATCCCATGACCCTGAGATCATAACCTGAACTGAAATCAAGAGTTGGATGCTTAACCGACTGAGCCCCCCAGGCACCGTGAATTTGACTATTTTAGATACTTCATCTAAGTGGAATCATGCAGTACTTGCTTGTCTTTCCCTGTCTGGCTTATTTCAGTTAGCATGAAGTCTTCAAGTCCATCCATATTGTCACATTTTGGACAATTTCCTTTTTTTTTTTAAGCTGAATAACATTTCATTTTATGTTTATATCACATTTTCTTTATATATTTATCTGCTGGTCAAAATTTAAGTTGTTTCCTCATTATAGTTAATGTGAGTAGTGCTTCAATGAGCATGGGATAGGGCAGAATCTCAATGAAAACCTGATTTCAGTTCATTTGGGTATATGCCCAGAGGTGGGATGGCTGGATCATGTAGTAGATCTATTTTTATTTTTTTTTGAAGAACCCACGTACTGTCTTCCATAGTGGCCATACCATTTTTGCATTCCCACTAACAGTGTGTAAATGTTCTAGTTTTTCTACATCCTACCGAAACTTGTTGTTTTGGGTTTTTTTATTTTGATAATAACTGTCCTGATAGGTATAATTTGATTGTGGTTTTGATTTACATTTCCCTTGTGATTAGTGACCCTATGCATTTTTTCATATACCTGTTGGCCATTTATATTCCTTCTTTGGAAAAATGTCTACTCAAGTCCTTAGCACATTTTTAAATTGGGTCTAAGCTCCAACACTGGTAGGATCAGTCAATCAGCTGGGGAGGCCCCTCAAAAAAGTTGGAGCACTGGATAGGCAAACCAACCCTTCCTTTACCCTGGGAGAAGCGAGGAGCTAGGAGGTCTCTTTCTGACCACGTGGCACAGAAGCAGGGAAGTGACTCCAGGAAGAGGTGTTCTGAATCTCATTACTGGCTTCAGTACATTTGCTTTTGTGATTGGCCAGCATTTAAGAGCCTTTCACTTAGTTTCTAGATTTCCCATAAAGGGCATTTATTCATGAATTGCTTAACTGGTCTGTTTGTGGGCAGAAGGATGATCCAAGGCTTCCTACTTCAATATCTTGCTGATGTCACTAATAACATTCTAAGATATTAAGTGTGAGGGCTTCAACATGAATTTGGCGGGGGGTGTCGGAGAGGGAGGCACCATTCAGCCTGTAACACCTTACACTTCCAGTAATGCTTAAATATATCTGTTCTTTTTTCCCTATCTCACAGCTCTCTATAGGATCGGACCTGAAGAGCTTCCTCTCATCTCTAACCATGCTCCCTGTAACTCTTTATGCTACATACACACCAGCCTTTTTTTCTGCAGCATGCCAAGTTTATGCTCCCCTTAGGGTCTTTGCACTATCTGTTGTCTTTGTCTTGAATTCACCTACCCTACATCTTAGAGTGGCTTGTGCCTTTTTCTCGCAGGACTCTGTTTACAGTGTATTCATTTTTAATAATAAGGATATCACTCAAGAACTTACTTTGCATGAGGCATCATGCTAAACACTTGTATGTCCCATTTGATACAAACTACAGACATAGTGGTTGAAATGGAGTTTGGAGCTAGACTGCTTGCTTCACATCCAGGCTTTATTACAAACTATGGGAATTCAGGAAAGTTATTTAACTTGCCAGTGCCTCAATTATTTTCCCCTCAAGAGACCATTGATTTTTATTCCAAACAATCTCAAACCTACAGAAAGGTTACAGGAATGATAATAAGAATTCCCACGTAACCTTGCCGGGAGACTTCATTTAGGTTGATTGATTTCGCCAGTAACATCTTTTATACAGCAACAGATCTAATTCAGGATCTTATTTCCCTAAGTTGCCATATCTCTCTCCAGCCTCTTTGAATATGATATAATTCTTCAATCTTTCCTAACTTTTACTGTCTTAGCATTTAAATGACTGAGGTCAGTTATTTTGTAGAATTGATTTGGGTTTGTTTGGTACTTCTTGTGATCTGACCCAGGTCTGGACTCAGTTTGAATTCAAGTCCTCAGGGATCCATCTAATGGAAAGCAGTTGTGTCAGTTACTTTGCAACAAGGATCCTATCACCGCCGGCGGAGCAGCCTCCGCAGAGATGTGGGTCCCGAACCACGGGATGTCTGGCGGGCAAAATAATGACACGGACACAGAAATCTGATGCAAGCTTACAGACCCGAGGTCAGTCAGGAGAGACCTATGAAGCTGGCTCAGGCTCACGCTCTGGCTTTTTAGCATTGGCTTTCTAGCTCTAGCTCTGTAGCTCTGGCTTTGGCCCTCTTGCTCTGCTTCTGTCTCTCTTGCTCTCTGTCTGCTTCTGTTTCTGCTGCTTTCTTTGCTTCTCTTTCTGCTGCTCTCCTTGCTTCTCTGTTTCTGTCTCTCTTTGCTTCTGTTCTCTCTTAGCTTTGCTTCTGTCTCTCTTTGCAGGCTCTCTGCCTTTTTCCCTACCTTTGGCTCTGCCTTTGGCTCTCTTCACTGACAAGGGCCCCAGTCTTTTATTATTCAAAAGTGAGGAAGTTGGGGGGATGCAGTTAAATCTTTAACTGTTTTTGCACCTGCCCTAGAGACAGGATTAGTGTTGTTACTGCAGGGTACAGAGTGATTACTTAAACTCACAGAAGTTGGGACCATTGAGGCAGAGGGATCAAGGAATACAGATAAGAGTTACAGAGATAAGATTACGGGGAGGAGGATTAAATGGAACTATATGTCTTGGATAAGCACATATGGCCCTGGCCCACAGGGTATGTGGCTTTCTGGATTCTAGGCGAGGAAAGCTGGGAGGGACTTTCATTCACATTCACAGGTACCTCCACCAAAGTTTCCGGTGGCTGGGGCCTGGCGGGAGGGGCGGATCACGTACCATCCCGACAGGATCCTGCCATTTTTCTCTTCCTAGTGTTTTCTTGCATATTTATTTGTATACTTGTGTGTTTGTTGTCTCATGTGGGTGGCATATGAAGTTCATAAGAGCAGAGTGGACTGTTTTTCTTTTGCAATGCTGTCTCCTCACACGTGTGCTGATGATAATCTGGCAGATTATCTGGCCAGTGTGCTAGGCAGTAAGAATGAAATGGGGAACACAAACAGGCCCTCTTTGTAATTACAAAAAATAAATTAGAAAGTGAGTTAGATAACTTACTATTTAGACTTTCATTCAATAAATATTTATTGAACAGGCGCCTGGGTGGCTCAGTGGGTTAAGCCTCTGCCGTCAGCTCAGGTCATGATCTCAGGGTCCTGGGATCAAGGCCCATATTGGGCTCTCTGCTCAGCAGGGAGCCTGCTTCCTCCTCTCTCTCTGCCCGTCTCTCTGCCTACTTGTGATCTCTCTCTCTGTGTCAAATAAATAAATAAAATCCTCAAAAATAAATAAGTAAATAAATATTTATTGAACACCTACTATATTGTGAGCCTAAGGGATATGGCAGTGAACAACACAGAAAATGCTCCCGATCTTCTGAAATTTACATTCCAGAAAGGAAGCAGACAACAATACAAATAAATAAATATGTGATACAGTGAGTCGGGATGATGAACCATGTAGCTCTTATAGATGAAGAGGATTCCAGAGGAAGAAGAGGAAGTGGGAAGGCTCTGAGTTGGGGATACACTTGGTAAGGCCGAGGATCTGCAGGGAGTGCACTGTGGCTGAAGCAGCATGAGTGAGGGAGACAGAGGGAGGAAATGGGGTCAGTGAGGCAGCCAAGGACCCATCTTGTGTGGCTTTGGATTTCATTCTAATTGTGATGGGAAGCCATTAGAGGGTGCAAAGCATGGGAGTGACATAACCTTTTACTGCACAGAGAATTGCTTTATGAACGATTTCCTTCGCAGAAGGCTCCTGAGGGGATTGGCTGAGAATCTGCGATCAAGAAACTTGAAATTTCTGGCTGATAGTTCTTATGCATTAGGCCCTAAACTGGTAGCTAGAAATCCTGGAATATGTTCCCAGATTTGCACATTCCTTTTTGAGGGGCCTTGGCTCGGCCAGTCTTCCTGGCGTCACAGTACCTCTTCACACTCAAGGATTCAAGAAAGCATGAAGAGTGAAGAGGCAAGAGAGCAGAGCACTTACGGGAATTCTCTGGCTATCTGAAGCCTCAACTATGAATATAGCATAAATAAATTAGTATTCAGAGAGGGTCTGGGTCCATTCCACAATTAAAAAAAAAAAAGTGAGTTCTCCTTTAGAATATTTTCTTAAGGTTTAATGATTAGTGTAGGCTAAATTAGAGGTCAACATGATTCTGCATAAAGCAAAACACTTGAATTGAACCTGAGTAGCTGATTTAAAATTTTTGTTTACTTCCTCATATGATTGGCTTATGGATGGAGCATTTTCTGAATCAATCAGTGTGTTAATAGTAAAATAATTGCTGGAAAGGTTTAGGGAAGGATGCTTTAATACCTGAGTATAAATGAAGAAAGAAACTAGAAGAGAAATCTAGGAGAAATGGTGTATTCCATTCCAGTGAGATTGCATTTAGATATTAGATTCTTAAATATGTGTTCTTTTATTTGCTATGGATTGAAATTGGGGTAATCCATTTATACAGGATGATAGTGAAGAAAATGCAGACAAGCCCTCTTGTTTCCGGAACAATGGTGTAGGCGTTCACCTGTGAGTTTTCTGTTTCAGCTTTTTTTGCCTTCTTACAGTAAGAGAAAAATCAAGTCTTTCTAGTACTCGGGGAAAATCTAAATAGGACTCTCTGTGGTTTAAAAAAATTCAAGACAGAGTCTGAGTTGTTTTCTACCTGAGCTTAATTTGGGATACATTTTGTTGCTTCTTATAAAGGTGTGAAATGGAAGTTTGGGATTTCCTCACAAATGACCTTCTACAGTGACTTTCTATTATTTATTTTCTCCTGGGAACTGGAATAACCATGCAATACATTCCCACTGTGTGAGGCTGAATAAACCTTTCTAATTTAGACTCAGTCACTTGTGACATCCTAATTAGCATTATGAGTAAAATGTCTATGTTTATTTCTGACCAGTCATGGGATAAGCCTGTGTTAAATTCAGTGTAACATTTTGTTGGCTCCTTCAGTTTGAGAAGCTGGTGTCTGATATAAGCATTCAACATCCCCACCCTTTTATTTTTTCTTTTTCTTTTTTTAAATTCTGTGTTGGTGGCCTCTACTCATTTCCCTGCCTCTTAATCACTGTTACCTCAGAGCCTAATCATGCCTGGCAGCGAATGTGTGCCTTGTGAACCGACCAAACAAAGGACTGATTCAGAGAGAACTCAGGGAAAAGCAGGTTGGCATTTACACTTTAAACTTAAAAAGCAAACAGCCAGGCAAGTGTGCAGCACAAAAACAGAGTATCCAGTGATCCTGGGCTGGGGATTACAATGCTCTGTTTTGTATTCTTCATTCTCCCGTTGGGTATTCTGGTCTGTACATGGGCACACATCCCGATTTGGAGAGAAGGAAAATAAGATTGATCTCTGAGAGATCAACTAGGAAAATCTATAGGCATGGACCAAGAGAGCACTCATTTTTAAGTGAGGAATTTTAGAAATCCCTAAAAAGCTAGTCAAATGCCATCTTGGAAGCAGTCGGGTAAGTAGATAGCCAATGTTCACATCCCCTTGCCTGGAGACAGACTATGATTACAGAGAAAGCACAGACTGTACACGGCACAGAGAGGGCCACCTGGAGGAAAAGGAAACTGTCACAGCAATATCCATGGAGAGGTGCTGCCTCCACTGAGAGTGTCATTTGGAGGGCTCGGCTGCTGGATCCGTGACATGGTTCTAGACTCACTAGACTATCAAATCTCAGCAATGCATCCACCAACTCCTTTACTGATTTACCCTCCAGAAAACCATCTCTGTATGCTCTGGCTTCTGCTGCTTACTTACAGAGAGAGGATTTTCTGATCAGCCACTCTCTTAGGCTGGATAGCTCGTGCGTGCATTTCTCATGATAACCTATGAAATTGACATTCTGGCTCCTGTGAGATCATCTGAAGTCAATCTGTTGCAAGAAGCAGAACACTTCAGGAAAGGCTGGTAAAGCTGAGTTTCAGGGGCTGACTATGGACCCCACCCAGCAGCTGGCTTCTTTCTCTTCTTGCTGCAGACATAAAGGAAGTATAAACGCTGCAGCGAGGCCTGAGAAGAGCGCATGGGCATCTCTAATCCATCATGGTCAAAAACTTGTGTTTTTCATCACTGTACCATTTTGCCTCAGTCTTCACTAATAAACACTTAAAAATAGATTTTGGTGGGACATCTGGGTAGCTCCATTGGTTAATTTCTGACTCTTGATTTTGACTCAGGTCATGATCTTGGGGTTCTGGGATTGAGTCCTGGGTCAGGTTCTGTGCTCAACGGGGAGTCTGCTTGTGGATTCTCTCTCTCCCTCTGCCTCTCCTCCTGCTCATGTTCTCTCTCTCCCAAATAAATAAATCTTACTAAAAAACTGATTTTGGTATTCTAAAGTCTATTTTATGATGTGTATTTTCATATTTCTCCTTTTGTAAGCTATATGCTTAGTGACTTTATTCTAGGTACAAATCATGAGTATTTTAGAGGAAAAATATCTGTAAAAGAGGAAGAATACTAGATATCCATTGTTCATGAGCACTGTCTTACTACTTCACAAAGACAATTCTAAGTCAGACTTTATTTTTGAGCTGGAATTAATGTGACAAATAGGTATTATTATTTCAAAATGTCCTGCAAAAGAAGGAGACAGATCATTCTCATACCAGATGCTTCCTATCCCCAGTGGGAATATGCAAGAGGTTTTTATGAGCTAGACTCCATAAGCACCCAGGATAGGAGGCATACAGCATTATGTTAAAATGCAAACAGAAGAAAAATGTTGGTCTTGGGAGTGCTGGAATTGGACTAGAGGACAAGAGCCAAGGCTCTACTCCTGTAAAAGGAATCATAAAACCTATAAGTGAGCAACCTCCATTTTCTGAAAATAAGAAAAGAGTTTTTTCAAAATGAGAAATCCTAGAGTACCAGACTTTCTCTTCACTCTAATTATTTGTAATGGATGACCTCATGTCTTCATGCACTTACACACCCACACCTAAGTAGTCATAAGGAAGAGAAACTTCAATATCATTTCTCTTGCTACTGCTATCAGCCTTTGAGGAAATGAATCTCCACAATGCCATTAAAAAACCCATAGAGTGGGGCGCCTGGGTGGCTCAGTTGGTTGGGCAACTGCCTTCGGCTCAGGTCATGATCCTGGAGACCTGGGATCGAGTCCCACATCGGGCTCCCTGCTCGGTGGGAAGCCTGCTTCTCCCTCTCTCACTCCCCCTGCCTGTGTTCCCTCTCTGGCTATGTTTCTCTCTGTCAAATAAATAAAATCTTAAAAAAAAAAAACCCATAGAGTATACAGTGACAGTGATAATGGGAGAATATATAAGATAAAATAGAATATAATCTTTTCTCTAAAATGCATGACTTGAGGAGTGCCTGGGCGACTCAGTTAGTTAAGTGTCTGCCTTTGGCTCAGGTCACAGATCATGATCCCAGGGTCCTGGGATTGAGCCCTGTGTAGGGCTCCCGGCTCAGTGGGGAGTCTGCTTCTCACTCTCTCCCTGCCTCTCTCTCCCACCCCCGTTCAGATGCTCTCTGCTGTGTACTCTGCTCTCTCTCTCAAATAAATAAATAAAATCTTTAAGATAAAATAAAAACACATGACTTGATTTTTCAATACCCACTCAAATGACAAATATATTGGGTAAGCAGATTTTGGAAACAAAAATACAAAGAGGAAGTCATCTTTCTTTCTGGAGTACAAACTTCAGGAGATGAGGAGCATTTTCTATTTGTTCCCTGCCGTATCCCCAGGGCTCAGAATATAGTAGGTATTCAATTAATATTTGTTGAATGAATGACTAAACAGCAAGTTTTCTGAATATGCTATCTAATTTATCCTTAAGTAATAATAAAGAGCATCTGTTTATATTCACATTGTAGTGGGAAGATAACTTCCTTTTTATATTTTTTTCTAAAATTTGGCTACCCAGTATATGTATATATATATTATATAGAATTTCCCATGAGGGCTGGGGTTTTTATCTTGTTTTGTAAACAGCAGTATCTCACAAATGTGTTACATTTATGTGTTATTCAATACATTTATGAGAATATGAAATATCTTGTAGAGGGAAACATGATATCATGGTGAAAAATGAACCTCCTTTTTATATTTGCTTTCTGGTTCAAATCCCAAATGTATGCCTGATGTGCTTGATGACCTAGAGAAAATGCTGTATTTCATGTAAGAAACCTGATGGCTTTATTCATGCCCTCTTCTCAACTCTGAACCCAAGGAATTTCTCTCTCTTCTCCCTACCAGGGTCCCCATACTGCTATCAAAACCTAGTTTACTATTACTGTCTTGTGGAGAATGTTCATGATTAACTGGATTTGAATCCTCATCTTGTGTTAGTTACCCTGTGCGCTTACTATGAGTGATAATAGTTGGTGCAATGACAGCATTAGGAAGACTTTATCTAATTGATTAGACTTTTCTTCAGCTCTTTTCTTCAGTGTCATTTCTAGTGTTATCCTACCCTCCATTGCCTCTCGTTCCTGGCCTGGCATTCTATTGGGTCTAAGACATATTGCTGATACTCTCCAGCCCCTTCCTCTCTCCACTCCCCCAACTGTTAAATATCTGCTATAGAACAACTTCTCAAGATCTAAGGTGGTAAATGACTCATCTCATATCATATTACATAATTCAAAACATAGTTGATGCAAGTGGACAGAATACTGATTTAATTATTATGAGACCTCCTGTCTAGAGCTAAAGAGCTCCCCCGTTAGCCAGTTTTGTGGACTTGGGCTACTTAATCTCCTTGGTGTAAAATGTGAATGTTTGTCTAGATCAGCATTTTTATAAGTAAGTACTGTAACACTGGCTCAAGGATATGCCTTTCGAAAATACTTTCTGGGGTCACATTCGTTTGGGAATTGTTATGTATTTTTTCACCTACTAGAATATCAGCAATTTAGAGTTCTGACAAGTCCTAAAATAAAGAAACTGTTTTTCCTTACTTGATAACTGATCTTTTGAGAGGGGCAAAGGGTAACCTGTTGGTAGTTGCCTAAAACTCTGTGACACAGCACAGAGTCATAAAATCCCAAGATACATTCTGGTCCTGTGAATCAATTTAATGGATCTGGAGACTAGGAGTAGAGGCTGCCCAGGGAGAGAGAAATGGGAGAAAGTTCTGGGAGGTGGGTAGAGGCCTGCCTACCCTGTGCTGTCAGTGGCATTCTAAGAAGTCTGGAATGTATCCTGTAGGTGACAGGAAGCCATCCTTAGATTGGCTTTTAATCAGGGGAATTACAGAATCATTATATTTATGAAGAAATCTATGGAATGAAAAAAGAAAATTCTGGAGTGCTCAGGAAGATAGAAGGGGAAGAGACTGGCAGGGACACCAAGGTTCTGGTGGAATGAGAGAGGGTAACAGGTTGAATAATGACAGTAGCTAAAGGAGAGATGGAGGAACCAGATTTGAAGGAAATTTAGGAGTTCAGAGGGCTGTGAGAAGTGATTGGATACCAGGCAGGAAAGAAAGAGGAATGCAAAGGGACTCCACATTATTAACTTGGGTAAATGTGTGTGATTATAAAATTTACTGGGGATAAGAATTTGGGGGAGTGAACTGTTTCATATAGATTTCAAACTGGACTTGGGAATCTTCTACAAAGAGGAATTTTTCTGTAGAACACATCCATTGATTTTTGTGTTTCAGGGTTCATTAGCAATTTAACTAAAGACTATATTATTTTAAAAAATGTATTCTAAACTGAAATTTGACAAGTACTCAATACATTCTTGTCCACAAAACAGCGTTTTTATCGATATATTTCTTTTGATTTTTACTTCTAACTGATAACCATTTCTAGGACCTCATTTGGTTTTCACTCAATCAAAACCACTTTCTTCTTTCAGCTTCCAAAAATCCTATCCACTAACTAATTTGTGAAATTAGTTCCATTTTCTAGGGAAATAGCATAGAACACCAACAATTTTCATGATTATTTAAATATTAAGCCATTATTTTTTAACGAATCCCAAATTTGGCCTTCACACTAAATATTATTGGTGCCAATACAATAAAAATACATGTGTTTATAGTCAGGGAGTGGGATTGTTTCAAAAGCACCTTTGTATATCAGTGAAAAGTAGGAAGAGTCTTTTAACTGACCCAGTTTCTTACATGTCCATGCTTATTGTATAGAACTTAATGACGATTTTAAAGAATTATCTTCCCCAGCAACATTTTGAAGTATAGGGTTCTTTTCTTTAGGGAGACAAGAACTCCCTTTTAGAGGCAGGATGTGGAAACTAGCATGACCCAAGTGTTCATACAAAAGTAGTCCACACCTCCCTGATTAGGCCGGAGAATTTTGCCTTTTACCTGCCACAGCTGCCTTCTATTAGCACTAGAAACAAATTGTACAATCTACGGTCACTGAACTGTGACCACCTTCTCATTTCGAATTTTTTGTCTAAGACCAGGAATCCAGAAACTGAGTTGGTGGAGAGGAGCTGTTGCTGGATGTAACTTATCAGGGGAGGGGAGCCCGTCTTAGCAGTAAACTGAGCTATCAAAATGGCTAGGCGTCATAAAATGAACACAGTGCGCAGTCAGAAAGTGACTCCTGAGAATTTTTTCCCTCCCTTACACTGTAAAGAAATAAAGATAAAAGCTGAATGGTCTTGTCATAGGCAGGGCAGACTCTCCCTCCCCACTTCCCATTTTTATGCTGCCTTCGTAACAGCTCCATGGACTTGTTTTCGAAGTAAGTTTAGAAGCTTCGGAAGGCAGGTACATGTCATGATTGTTCCCACTACTCAGGGTGAAAGGAGACTGGGGGGTAAGCCTTCAGATTTTGCACATTTCTAAACACATTTCATATTATTGCCCCTGGGAAAAATCTTGCATCATGGAGAAAAGCAATGCAAAAATAAGTTGGGACACAATGCCCCTTTATCTCAGGGTAAAACAGTCTTGCTCTCCTACAGTGGAAACGGAGGCCAGGGAAGTCAAGTTGTGGTTTCTGAAATCCAACAACCTAGTATCGCCGTGCCACTCTCTCTCCGATCCAGCGCCACTCCTTAACTTGATATCTGTTTACTTTAGAGGAGGCAGTTTTTTGAGAAAGGATCATAAATATCCTGGCCCCGTGCCCCAGGAGCCATGACAAGCAAAAGAACATACTTGCTTAGTGATAGCCCTTGTGATATTTAAATGCGTGGGTTAATTTTTTATCCACTTCACTAACTGGACTATTCCCCTCCACCCCTCCTTTGCTTTCTATTTCTGCTCTGAAGCCGTGGGCACAGAAATCTCCGCAGGCAAATTACTCCAGAGCATATTGCTGGACAGTCCTACAAGGAACAGTTACATTTGCAGCATCTGGATTCCTGATCATTTACCAACATGGCAGGTGTGAGTGGCTGTATAAAATATTCTATGTTTATCTTCAACTTCTTTTTCTGGGTAAGTGTTTTTTTTTCTTTTAATTATCAATTTTAGGTAAGAAAGGGGACCTTGATACAAATATCGTAAACAAGAACAGACTCTGCACTAGAGAAATCAGAGGAGAAGTAAAATGTATTTTCCATGTACTTGTTTGGATTTGTTTGTTCTTTCTTTGGTTATTTCAGTAATTGAAAATGAGCCAATGACTCAAGAAAGTGGACTTGAGGATCTGAGAGGATAAACATTTCATAAATGTTTTGATATTGTTGCAAAACAATCACAGAGGAAAAATATACCCTTTAATTAAAGGACAACTAATTAGTTGTATATCGTGCAGGCCTCCCTAGTTTAAGGATCTTGTGGGAAAACTTTGGTTTGATTCCACCGGCGCCCAGCCCCCTGAATCCTAATCTTTACGTCTGGGTCTGAAACAGGTGAATGGTGTCAGATGAGAGACGTGAGGAAAGGATCATTTTCAGAGACCCAAAGAAGAAACAGTGGTCATAAAAAACTTGAGAGTGAAATAATACAATTATATAATCATGGAAAAATTAAATTTAGTTAACTAGGTTAAAAAAAGTATTTCCATGTCCTCTTAATCAACAGGGTTGGTATTTTAGCAGGTCTTATAGGTTTTTTTGAAAGCCTATTGACATAAGAGGGCAAATAAATTGATAAGTAGCATTAAATCTTGGAAAATGGAAAAATAAGATATGGAAGGCAAAAGGTAAAGGCAGGCTGGGATGTTGGACAATTGACATCATTTTTAATACAGGGTGCAATTAAAGACTGTTCAGAAGTAAATCAGTAGAAATAGCCCAACGTCCTTAAATGAAAAAATCATTTTGTATACTGGATTTAAGAAATGGCTTCTGCTCAGGATGCCTGGATGGCTCAGTTGGTTAAATCTCTGCCTCAGGCTTGGGTCATGCATGATCCCAGGGTGCTGGGATCGAGGAGCACATCGGGCTTCTTGCTCAGCAGGAAACCTGCTTCTCCCTCTGCCTGCTGCTGCTTCTGCTTGTGCTCTCTCTCTCTGACAAATAAGTAAATAAAATATTTAAAAAAGAAATGGCTTATGCAGCATCGGCAGAAAAGAGTTCTGGTTTTGTTTTTTACCTGGTTACCTTTAATAAACAGGCAGCTGGTAGGTGTATTTTGGTAAACTTCTGTCCTGCTAAAACAATGATGTCCCTAATTAAACATAACCACAGGAATACAGTCTCCTATGGAATGACTTTCCATTCAGTGTCAGCAACCCTAATGAGTAACAGATGAGATAGTGGTGAAGTAAATGAGTATGTAAAGAAAAGAAGAGAAGAGAAGAGAAGAGAAGAGAAGAGAAGAGAAGAGAAAAGAGAAAAGAAAAGAAAAGAAAAAAGAAAAGAAGATCTGTCCCTTTACTTCCTCTTTTTCCTAGAAAAATGAGCTGCTTTTGCAAATATTAAGTATAGGTCATGAATATATGCCAGTTTTTAAAAAATAATTTATTTTATTTTATTTTTTCAGTGTTCCAAGATTCATTGTTTATGCACCACACCCAGTGCTCCATGCAATATGTGCCCTCCTTTATACCCACTGTATACCCCAGGTTTTTTCTAAATTTCTTAATCGGTTATCAAATATCCATCTAGGGATATTGCAGAATCTAAATAAGGTTCACACCTTGCCATTGGTTGATATATCCTGTATATCCATTTTCATCTTTAGGTTCTCCTTCCATCTTCATCTCCCCCCTCACCCCTTGAAATTTTATATATTAATGTGTGTCGTTAGTCTTACATTTCTCACAGTCTGGAGTTTGCTATTTGCACACCCATGGTCTAGTTTATCATGTTTCCCCAACCTCTGTATTATCTCTAATCTAGTGATTCTATCTGTCAGCTTGAAGAGATTCAGGTTATTATTTGTGGGGGTTGGGGGGGCAGGGAGGAAGCACAACTACTTCCAAAGTGATACTGAGTTCTTTCACTGGGAAGCACAGACTGTCTGACCGGGTCACTTTTTGTGGTGCCAGTTGCTACTTGATGCTAAAGAACCTAAGAAACAGTCCATTAAGAGTTCCAAATTGGTGATTTTCTATACCAATCACCTTTTCCTCCTGTATGAGCTGGAGTACTTTCAGTATAGAGAAATCCAGCATTTACTGATTGGTTACCAGTAGTACCAATAGTAGTAGTTTAAAAAAAAATGTAGTTTCCTACTACTACCAGTAGTAGTAAAAAAAAAAAAAAGGGCAGCATAAATGCTTTTTACTCTTAACCCATTTCAAAATGATGAGTTAATTTCCTGGTATCATGCAACAGAAATTAGCAAGCATTTCTGTAAGTATTCTTATGAAATAATAGAGCTAAACTCCCATCACCATCTTTTTCTTTGTTCATATGCAATTTATTTTATCTTTGGCCATTGGGGAGCATCTTCAAGTTGGCTCCTCAGTCCCTTTGACATGATCTTAATAGCATAACTTCTTCTCCATTGGTATGACAAGATGTTCCAGGCTTATTTCCCTAGTTCCTGCCCTAGACCTGCAATCAGCTTTTTCTTCAAGAAGTCCTGAGATTGGTGTTTAGAAAACTACTTTTCTTGTCTTCCTGTGGCACAAAATGTATGTGGAGCATTTAAACAAGCCAGAGTATGAATATGCTCATAAATGCATGGCTCTCATTTTGATAAGGTGTTCTAAAGTACCTAAACTAGTAGTAATCTTCAAATTATTAAATCCTTAAAATATATCTATATTGTATAAAATAGGCATACAAAGTGCATTCACAAAGATTGTGAATGCATCAGAGGTCAGTGTTCCATTAAAGAGGAACTCAGGAATTTGAAATCTGGATTTTAAACTGAAATAACAAAGAGAGATTAGGCAAGGGGCATGTTATAGGTTCAGGATTATATATTTAAGGTTAGAGATATGTACCGTGCTGTACCCAGATATTGTCATTGCTTTCCCTGGGTTTTCTGATTATTTTATGGTCCCCATTATCTCTTTGTTTTTCTGATAATGAAGACAAAGTCTTTTTGATGCATTGGATTTCAGTTAGATATTTCTAACTTCCCTGGGGTAAAAGACCTTGTCCTTCCCATCTGCATATTGGTGTGACTTACAATCTCTCTAAGACTCTATACGCTTATTCGACCTACAAGCTCTCTAGACTCCATCTGGAAATGGAGTCTTTGAGTAAGAGGAATGGAGGTAAAGACCAGTAATAACTTCTCAGCCAACAGGTGACATCAGTATTTTCGTTCAAACTTTGGACAGCAGGAGTCCCTGAGGTTAGGGAACCACTGCTATTTCTACCCTCCCTTCTATCCCCAACCCACGGTTCTTCAATGGAATTTTATGATCCTTCATAGGAAATTAGCAATTTGTCACATTTCTAATGTTTACTTAAGCAACAAGTTTAACGGTCCCCCTGATGTGGTTTTCTTATAGATATCCATGGCCTTGTGTGTTCAAATGCATTCTTTCTGGTGTAACTTGCAAAACTAAGCCTTTGCAAAGGAGGGCCAGATGTTGAAATATCTCTGAGATGTGCATATGGTTATGTAAGCTAAACATAACCAGTTTCTTTTGGGAGAGAACTTGAGATACATCACATAAATATGGGGCAATTTCCATTTGTCAGAATTAGCAATTGAAGAAAAACATGTGAAAGTGGAAATCATTCTTAATCACTGAGGCTAGTGTTGGATGCGAGTCACAGTGAATTGGAGGTGCCATAGAGAATGGATAAATTCCAGATACAAAATACTTCTCCAAGTCTTGTGTCAAAACAGATGAGCCACCCAAATCTCCTTATGCTCCCCTCAAATAGGTCAGGGTGGAGAGAAGTGCACATGCTGGGGTGTGGTGTTTGTACCTGTGGGTGACAGAGCCTTCGGCCCAGGGACCCAGAAGAACTGCCTGGGAGAGGCGGGGCAATAGCTCTGGACAGGCCAGTCCCGCGGGAAGGAAAGCCGAGTAGGATCACATGACCACCCCCAACTGAGGCACGGGAGAAGAGGGAGTCAGGTTGTAAAAGCCAAATGTATCAGCAAATGCAGGATGCCCAGGGCTTTGAAGCCGCTTGAAGAGAGCAGGAGGAAGTCAGAACTTGGAGAGAGTCCAGGAACCAGAATTTTGATGTTCCTCCTTGTATTTTATGTGGTGCCTGGGGCTCCTGGCTGGCTGGGACAAGAGCAACGAATAGAGTCAAGGCAGAGATAACTGAGATAGGGGAAGCTGAAAAACAATCAGGCCCGATGGTATCTCATTTTGTCAGTTGATGAAATCTCCCAGGATAAAGACCTGACTGGCTGGAGTGTGTGAACTTGGTAAATACAGTGGTTTCCTGCCACTATGTAGTCTGTGTGGAATTGTAACCATGATAAGAGGCATCCAAGCCCAGGAGTGGAGAGTTGAGGCTGAACCTCCGCTCCTTCATCACTAGCTGTGTGACTTTGGGGAAATGGGTTGATCTCTCCGTGCTTTAGAGTTCCTCATCTTTAAAAGTGGGGCTAGTAGCAATATCTACTTTATGGAGTTGTTGGGAAGGTTAAATGAGTTACGGTATAAAAAAAACTTAGAATAACACTAAAGAAATGTTTAAGAAGCAGACATTTCCATCAACATTGTACAGACATTTTTATGAGACAAAAATATGCAAATATGCTGCGTAGTAAGAAATCAGTTCCAATGTTGGAATCTGAAACAGAGGAGGAAATAAGATGGCAAGAATGATGGAGGCAGAAATCCTAGCGCTGATGGAGCGAATGGAAAGAAGGACAGCATATTTTGTAAGCAGACAGACTTGAGATTCAAATCCTGACTTCCCTCCATATTGCTCTGTGGACAGGAACATGTTGCTCGGCTTTTCTATGCCCGAGTCTCTGTGTTTGTAAGATGAGGATGATAATTTTATCCAGGAGAGTTAATTGTGAAGATTAAATAAGATACTTTCTGAGAGCCTATAACCAAGGACTCACATGCAATAATAGTTCAATTAATGCAATTTCTCCCAATGCCAACTATCATATTGCTTTTTAATTTAAAATTATTAGATTCTGGCATGGTAATATTTTATACATAATTGGCTTTAAAAACTGAAATATGATTTTAGCTCTCCTCCAGCCCTCCTCTGGTCCTCCTCCTAGAGCACTGTGTTCACCCTGAGCCTGGCCTCCAAGTGGGGTACTTGAGACCCCCATTTCTCTGCCCAAAAGATTCCAAACCTGTTTCTAGGATCCGCACAGACCCTTCTCTATGGTGTGGTCAAGGGGCACTGTTCGCTGGAATGGGAGCAGGTTGGAATAGGGATGGCTTACAGGCGGACAGATCCACAGCCTTTCCAGTTTTGTCCCTCGGGAGTTCAAGGACAGAGCCTGGAGTGAGGGCCAGGGGGCAGGGTGGCTCTCCCCAGGCCACCTCCTGCTTATAGCAGACTCAGAGGAGTCAGAGAATTCAAAATCAAATCTGTCCTCCAGGTCATTAAGTGGGCACATTTGTCAAGGTCGGATGATAGAAAACATTTTATATATGTTTATTACCATGAATGATAACTTCTCAATATAGAGACCTGTGGTCTGTGGACTGTTTGTTCCTTGTGTCCTTGCCCCAAGCCCTGCAAATGTCTGTACAGGTATGCAGGTTGTACTTTCCATGCAAAGGGATAAAAACATTCCTGAATTTGCATCTCTCTCTCTTTTTTTAATTTGAAAGAGCAAGAGAAGCACGAGTAGAGGGAGGGGCAAAGGGAGAGTGAGAAATAGGCTCCCTGTTGAGCAAGGAGCCCATGTGGCAGGATTTGATCCCAGGACCCTGAGATCATGACCTGAGCCGAAGGCAGATGCTAAACCAACTGAACCTCCCAGGTGGCCCCTGAATTTGCATCTGTTTTATGATTCAGAAACATTAGGATGCTCATAAAATGCTGAACATCCATCTCTCTTTATCTGTTTTGAAATTATGTACATTTCAGTGATTTTATCATTCAGTGCAGCAAAGATAACCTGAAGCATGTTCACCCAGACTCTTTGTATGATTTAGAGCTACTTTAAATTAGAATTTACAGCACTTGTGCTGGGCATTTGGCTCACTTACTGGGTTCTAAAGAGACACATGAAGGCGACTCCAGAGACACTTGGCTGTGTGCTTACCACTCCTTGATACAACAAACCATCAGTCATGGGGACTGAAAACCCCTGAGGGCAGAGCCTGCTGAGAACTGAAGTTGTCATTTACTCTCTACTGGTGCAAGAGCTTCAGAAAAGCAGACTGTGTGAGTGCTAGGAGGCGCTGCTAGTAAGTCCAAACTGCTTTAGGCCATGCCTGTAAAGAGAAGGTCCAGCAAGTTCTCCTCCAATAGGAGGTCTGAGAATTACCATCAGCCCCCTACATCAGAATGGGTCTCATCTTATTCAAAGATGAATAAGGGAAAATCCAGCTTAAGTCCCAAAAAAGACTGCTGAACAAGTGACAGGAAATGCCACTGTGAAACCTTAGAGGATAAGCACACATCCCTGAAAGAAGCACTTCAGCATCATGGAGAAAGAATCTGGGAATTGTCATCCACAGAGCAATGGCAGAAAACAGCTGCCTAGGAAACAGACGATGGAGACCAGGAAGGACCAAGAAGCTAACTGGAAAAGTGCAGAATGGGATGAAAAGAAAAATGGATAAACTAAATAAGTACCTCATGTAAACCAGAAACCCAATGACAGAGTTAAAAGCCATTCTAGACAGTGCGAGAAAATCCCAAATTGAGAAATCCTCCCAGAGGAAAATAAAAAAGAGATAAATGAGGTGGAAGAAGGTAGAAGAGAGAATGGAAAACCAGAACAATTTGTATTCCTGAAGAAGAGGACACAATAAATGGGGGGGGGGGAGATAATTTAATATAAAAAAAAATTCTCACGGGCAACAATGGCGCACTCTGCATCGTCTTACCACAATGTCATGGAATAGACTTTTAAATAAATGTTTATTAAAAAAAGAAACTTGAAAATCAATGGCAGTATTACTGTTAGGGGTGTTGGAATCCTTGCCTCCTAATTTCATGGCTGGAGGTGTTTGGGGGTTACCATAAAAATAAATCTTGCAGTTATCCAAGCGCTATCCATTTGGGTATTTTCTTATTCTTTTATAACCTTTCAGGAGCAGCATAGAATGCTTTCCCTGAAGCTTACCTAAGATGTGTGTGCATTCTGGGCCAATAATGTGAGAGCTCATGATCCATACGTCTCGCTAGCAGAGTGCTCTGCCCTTTCGTCCATTTTTAACCCTCCTTAAATAGATTGTGATAAAAGCAAAAGATTGAATTGAGAAGGAGGGAGTAGGGATGATTGGTGGACACCATGTCCAAGAAGCTGGTTCTGCACCATTTATCTTTGCTCTAGATAGTGCCTCCCTTTTTCTTCCTGGCACTTTGTAGTTTTCAGCTTGTGCCCTTTATTAGTCTGCTTGGGCTGCTATAACAGAGTACCATGAGCTCAGTGAGTTAAACGACAGAAATTTATTCTCTCCTAGTTCTGGAAGCTGGAAGTCCAAGATCAAGCAGGGCCCCAGTTTGGTTTCTGGCGAGAACTCTCTTCCTGGCTTGCAGGTGGCTGCATTATTGTCACATCCTCACGTGGTTTTGGCTCGTGCTTAGAGAGAGGGAAAACAGGGACAAATAGATCTCTTCCTCTGTTATAAGATCACCAATCATCTTGGATTAGGACCCCAGCTGATGACCTCATTTAACCTTAATTACCTCCTAAAAGCCCTATCTCAAAATACAGGCAGACTGCACTGTAAGGCTTTAACACATAAATTTAGGGGGAATATAATTCGGTTCATAGAATGCTCATAAGCAAACATCAAAATTATTACCTAATTTCTTAGAATGTTGGCTCAAACCAACTGCATCCTAATTCCATAAAGAGAAAGATGTTATGTAGGAGCTTAGTGATAACCACAGTGACTGCCTTCAAGGAAACCAGAAGGTGAGCTTTGGAGGCAGTAGGCCTGATGAGTTCTGTAGTGTCCACTGGCTGCTCATCTCCTTTCACAACCTGCTCAACAGGAAATAGGACAGAGCTAGATACTTATAACTTAATTTATACTCTCAATTATATAAACAGTTTAAGAAGGCTGAGGGACAAAGACCTATAGCCAAACTGGAAAAGAGCTGAGTGAACCATTATGATAGCCAGTATTGTAACAATTGGGATAAAAATAGGTTAATATCAACCGTGACTCTAGTATTATTATTATTGATAGAAAATCAATTTACTTTTAAAGTCAATATAAAATTATTAAATTTTAATTAATAATTTTATATTGACTTTAAAAGTAAATTGATTCTCTATTTAATAATTTTATATTATTAAAACTGATTTTTATATGTAAATTTTTTCAATAAGATGAGAATGGCATGTTCTAAACATGTGTTTCTTTTGTTTTTAAGATTAAGCTAGAAGAAAAGATAGAGATGGAAATGATAGTTTATCCAACTTTAAAATTTCTAAGAAAATGTAGCTAATTGTAAATACTGAAATTGGGCAAAATATACTTGACTTTTGAAATAATTGGATATTCTTTCATTTTCTTTCTCTTTTTCTCTCTTTCTTTCTCTCTTTTTCTCTCTTTCTTTTTTTCTTAGAGAGAAAGAGCATGTGAGTGGGGTCGGGAGGGGCAGAGGGGGAGAGAGAGAGAATCTTAAGCAGGCTCCATACTCAGTGTGGAATTTGATGTGGGGCTTGGTTTTATGACTTTGAGATCATGACCTGAGCCGAAATCTAGAGTCAGACGCTTAACCAACTAAGCCACCCAGGTGCCTCTCTTTATTTTTGTTTTTAAAAATTGATTTTTAATATTTAAAATAATTTAAAAATAAATAGAATTTTTTTTAGAGCAGTTTTAGGTATACAGCCAAATGGAAAGGAAGGGATATAAATTTCCCATGCACCCTACCACCATGCATGCATAATCTACCTTGTTACCAGTATCATTGACCAAAGCAGTACAGGTATTATAATTGATGAACCTTCATTGACGTACCATAATCACCCAAAGACCATAGCTTTCATTAGGTTTCATTCTTGGTTTTGTACATTCTGTGGGTTTGGACATATGTATAATGACATTGACATGCATCCATAATTATATAGAGTATTATTACTACCTTAAAAATAGTTTATGCTCTATCTTTTCTTTTTTTTAATTAAAAATTTTTATTTGTTTGACAGAGAGAAACACAGGTAGAAAGGAAACAGGGGGAGTGAGAGAGGGAGAAGCGGGCTTCCCGCCGAGTAGGGAGCCCGATGCGGGACTTGGTCCCGGGACTCCAGGATCATGACCTGAGCCGAAGGCAGACACTTAATGACTGAGCCACCCAGGCACCCCGTCTGTGCTCTATCTATTCATTCTGCATCCCCTCCGGCAACCCCTGATCTTTTAAAATCTAAAACTAATCCATAGTTTTGCCTCTTCCAGAGTGTCACGTAGTCAAAATCATATAGTACGTAGGCTTTTCAGATTGGTTTCTTTTACTTGGTAATATGCACTTAAGGTTCTTCCATGTCTTTCGTGGTGTGATAGCTCATTTTTTTTAGTGCTGGATAATGGTCCCTTGTCTAGATGTACCACAGTTTATTTATCCATTCATTCACCTACTAGAGAACATCTTGGCTGCTTCTAAGTTCCAACTATTGTGAATAAAGCTGCTGTAAATATCCTTGTGCAGGTTTTGTGTGGACATAAATTAAGAGAAATACCAAGAAGCATGATTGCTGGATGATAGGATAAGAATATGTTGGGTTTTGTAAGAAACTGCCAAACTGTCTTGAAGGTGGCTGTACCATTTTGCATTTCTATCAGCATTGAAAGTTCCTGTTGTTCCACATCCTTGTCAGCATTTGAAATTGTTAGTGTTTCAGATTTTGGCCATTTCAATAGGTGTGTAATTGTGTCTTGTGGTTTTGATACTCCTTCTTTTAAAGTTAGTGTTACAGATAACACTTGGTGGTTGAGAAGACTAGAAGTTATCATTTGAAAGGAAAATATGGTTGATCTCATAGACTTCTCAATGACTTGATATCTAAAAGGATTAAAAAAGTAAACTAAAGTCCCACAGAGACAAACAAAAAAGTTAAGGGTTTAAAAAACTAGGAGTTCCTGCGGTTTTCTCACTGATAGTCTCATAAATTAATATCAGATAAGGATAATCATAATAGCTGATTGGGTAATTAAATGCTATGTTCAGTTAAAGCTAAAAGCCAGAGCAACTATTAAGACAATCATTGTAGGGGCGCCTGGGTGGCTCGGTTGGTTGAGCGACTGCCTTCGGCTCAGGTCATAATCCCTGAGACCCGGGATCGAGCCCCACATCGTGCTCCCTGCTCGGCGGGAAGCCTGCTTCTCCCTCTCTCACTCCCCCTGCTTGTGTTCCCCCTCTGGCTGTGTTTCTCTCTGTCAAATAAATAAAATCTTTAGGAAAAAAGAAAAAGACCATCATTGTAAATGAGGGGGCCTCATTATGATTCGACATAAATCCTTACAGACTTATTTATTAACACAGAATTACTAAAATGAGCATTTATCTCCATCTGCAAGTAAAATTAGGATTTAGTGGAAAGGGGGAGAAAAACTGAGGGTTGTCAGGCTCTAAAGGTGTCTTTTCAATGGTTTGTATTTTATGGTATATGCCAGTGAGTGCCTATAAGATAATTAAATTATATAGGTTATTTGGTGATTTGAGAAAGAGCTTTGGTTTTCCATTGCCTTCATTATTTTGTAAGAGTGAAGTGTGTGGAGGGGCAGATTGGATTAGGAGTGGGGCTGGATTTTCATGACCCGGGGACTCTTATCCCTCGGGCTTCTAGCTCCTTTACCTGAAATGAAGAGTTTGAACCTAGATGAGGCACATTCTCCAATTTTTCAGCTGCTCATGGTACTCCCTATTCCTTAACAAAGCTACGTTCGGGGCAGACTTAACAAGAAGCCATTAAAAGCAAACTGGATTGCTGGCATCTGGCTCAACCCCGCACAAAGCAATGGTATGACAAGGCCAGCAGGTGTCAGAGGGCTCAGGAATTTCTCCGTCAGAGCACCGCATGGCCAGAACAGTCTAGAAAATCTTGCAAGAGCTGCTGTGTCTGCTATGTTACCAAACTTGTTCTCAACATCTCTCTTTAAGAATAGATCTCTGATTTTTTTTTTGAGGCTATAACATGTATATATCTGAAATGAAACAAAACAAAAATCAAACCCTGAAAGACAAAGGTTTTCTTTACACAAAACTAAAATGTGTTTCACATTTTATGTGTTGGCTTTGGTCCAAATGAAATAATCTGGGAAAGTCATTAAATGCATTTAAGAGTTTAAGCACTGTTGCTCATTGTTTCTCCTCTCTGGGTAAGCTTTATGACCTAAAAGCTTATTTTTAAAAGAGTTTATTTAGGTACAAAAAATGTAAACCCTTGTTGCTCACCTGCAGAGTTTGTCAGATATACTACTGTTCCCTGTCTATCCCAATTTCTTGCTTCTAGAATCTTGAAGGAATGTTTGATAATTAGTTTTTTCCTTCCTTTTTTGGTCCAAGATAGCTTCTGAGACAAATCCAGCAGTCTAGTAAGGATATTTTGTCTTTAAACTGTTGTGACTTATCTTTCAGATATTATAATCTAGCAAAAACACAGAGTTAGTGTTGAAACATAAAAAAATCATTGTTCCCCTTCCTTGCAGTGGTGGTGACTTCTTCTCTGTAGATCCATGAATGGACTGGGGACAGGCAACAGAATTATTCTTTTTTTTTTTTTAAGACTTTATTTACTTATTTGACAGAGAGAAACACAGCTAGAGAGGGAACACAAGCAGGGGGAGCGAGAGAGGGAGAAGCAGGCTTCCCGCGGAGCAAGGAGCCCGATGCGGGGCTCGATCCCAGGACTCTGGGATCATGACCTGAGCTGAAGGTAGGCGCTTAACCAACTGAGCCACCTAGACACCCCGCAACAGAATTATTCTTAACAAATGTACCAATTTTAGTGGAATGCTTTAGCAATTACCTCCATGTAAATATGCCAGATTTATGTCTTTTAGGTGGTGATATATAATTAATGATAAGCCATTGTGACCAGATGTCTAGGGGCGTGTTCAGAGTCACTGTTTGTCTCTGTTGTCCTCTAACATTTTTTTTTCTTTCTGCAGCTATGTGGCATCTTGATCCTGGGAGCAGCAATTTGGGTACGAGTTAACAAAGATAGTCAAGAGGTAAATAAATAGATACAAATTTTTCTGCTCCCAGTTTATTTCTCTTACAATGATGAGAGAAATGACAATAATAATGTAAATATTTCTATAGCCTTTTCCTTAAGTGCTTGATGTAGTTCTTTGTGCCAGGACATGATTTTATATTTTAATTCAATTTAATTCATCCAAGTTACTCACTATGTGCCTGACACTGTGCTAGGTATGGATCAATCCTTTTGGAGAATGGAGGGGTGTTACTTCAAAGACAGGAAGATTGCCACAAACGTGGAGGTTGGAAGGGGCTGGAGTGGAAATCGGGCCCCTTCGTTATTGGCAGAAGGCTGGCCCGATGTGTAGCTAGAGAGTACAGGCTACCATTCCTCCACACCAACAACCATGTCTGTAGTATGAAGTCCTGACCATCATTTGGCTGATCCCAAGCTGGGAGGTTGGTCCAAAAGTAAAGATGAGAAGTTATCTTGAGAAGAAGACTCTGAATCTGTGTTTTAAAGGCAACAAAGTACAATGATGGTTGGCGATTACCTATGCTAACTGGCATTGAGGGTGACTCCATAGAACAGTAAGAGGCCAGTCCCACTAGGGTAACTCAGCTGTGGGCTGAGGCTGTCCAGCCTCTTGCTCTCTAGATAAGATTGGCACGAGTCCCTCTCCTTTACCAGGCACCATTCCATGCCCTGTGACAAAGCTCTTAGCAAGATTTCCACAGCTCAGGATGAAGTTTAGTTCACAGAGTTAGTTCTGGCTCCAGTCTTTGGATCGCCCGTGTGCTGTTTCCTTTCTGCACCACATACCCCTTTGTGAATGCCAGAGAATGCATGTGGGAGAGAGGAGGAGAGCATGCAAGGCTCTTCCTTTGGTTTTACCCAACATAATAGCTGGCATCATTTCCTGGTTCCCCTGCTTCCATTGTTCTCTCCCCCTTCTTCTAGGGGTACTCCACCCCCCAAGTCATTCTTCTTCACTACATGCATGGCAGTTCCCTTATTCTTTGTTGTCTGGTCGCTTGCCACTATTCAGGATCCCATCTTCTACTGCTAGAGCCTTTTCAAGGTATTTATTTGCCCAAATAAAGTTTCTGCCTGTAAGAGGAATTTTGATCCTTATTTGATAATTTTTAAGATATACTAAGCTGGCAGTTAAAGTAATGTGTTCTTATTATACCGTGATGAAGTTAAATGACTTGGAGACAGTTTTGTTATAAGAAAGACTAAAAGCAAATTAACATCTGTTCTGATTCCTTTCCCCAACTGGCTTTTCTGTTTTTTCTTTTCCTTTTTTTTTTTTTTTTTTTTTTTTTTTTTTTTTTTTTTTTTTTTTTGTGTGTGTGTGTGTGTGTGTGTGTGTGTGTGTGAGAGAGAGAGAGAGAGAGAGAGAGAGAGAGAGAGAGAGAGAGCACACAAGCAGGGAGAGTGGCAGGCAGAAGGAGAAGCAGGCTCCCTGCTGAACAAGGAGCCTAACGTTGGACTTGATCCCAGGATCCAGGGATCATGACCTGAGCTGAAGGCAGATACCTAACAGACTGAGCCACCCAGGCATCCCCTGGGTGGCTTTTCTGCCTCTTCCTCCCTTTCTTCCTGCTGGCCTGCCTGCCTTCCTTCATTCTGTCCTCCCTCTCTCCCTTCCTTCTCCATCTCCTCTTCTTTTTTTAACATTTGCTTTCTACCCTTAGAGAACCCAAGGAATCACAGTAGCAGTTAGTTAGCTTCACTCTTAGCTTCCTCACCTATCCACATTGAGGAAACTGTGTGGGCAACAGGTGTGGCAACTAGTTGGTAACATCGTAGTACATCTGGATTTCATTTACGGTTTTATACTGATAAATGTTAACTGGGACTTCCTGGTGGCCTAGGGCTCTGGGTTTGCACTGGAGAAGTGTATTAGAAAATACAAGGAAACTCCAGTGTCTAGAAGGTGACGTGTGACTTTCGGACGCATAATCAAGCACAGAGATCAGATAGCTTTCTATTCAGAGGACACTTTGGCCTTTTTAAGATGTGTGTGTAGCTTGTCTTTTATTTCATTTTGTTTCTGGTTGATATGGGAACATTTTCTTTCCCCCAAGTGCTTCTGGTAAACAACTTTCGTGTTTAGTCTGTTAAGAAATTCCACACACTGAACGTATTAAACGAAAATTGTTGTCCTTGAGAGGGTGGGACTCCACATCTGGGGACACGGAACGAATTTGTAGAGCAAGGCAGCATCCATCTTCGGTTATGTTTTAACTCTTGTGCTCTGTCAGCCTCGAACCCAGATGAAGGTTCATATCTGCTAGGACACCATGAACCAGCTTGACTTCTGTGAAATGGATTTGATTTATCTTTATCTGAGTCAATGACAAAGAATCAAGACTGCAAAGAGCTGAATTTTAGAGGGGAAAACCAGAGGCAACAATTTATGAAGGAAAAACAGGAGCAGGAAAGCAAAAAGGAAGAATGTCAGGGAGGTCTTTGTGCACCACTTTTAGCGTATCTCCTTGTGCTGTTAGTGTCTCTCCTAAGGACACTTTGTTTTCCCTTAGGGAAACACAGTGCCCTGAGGCAAAGCCTATGGGCAGCCATCCTCCTCTCAGGAGATCTCTTAGATTTCCCTCTTCTTCAAGGGTCAGCCCTTAGAAATTCGCCCTTTGTCTTAACACGCACACTGTTCACCCAAGATAGCTTTTAAAACTCTACTGTCACTTTCGCACTTAGCCCGAAAAGGAAGAGCTGCTTGCTGGGCTGGGCTTGAAACAGTGACAGTGACCCCCCCCCAGGCACCCAACACACTGCTTTTTGGCCAGTCTCTGGCGAGGGGTCACCCTGCCCACACCACTCTTCTAGAACTGCTATGTTAAGGGCTGTCGATTAAATGCTGACTGCATTCTGTAGTCTCACCCGTAGATATTTGATCGGTTATTTCATCCGGCCTATAAGCCAAGTTCTGACAACTTAAGACAGTGAGTTATCCCTTTCAGACACCTTCCTGTTTCCCTGCACTGGCCGCAGTGTTCTAGGGAAGTGGTGTTCGACTATCGCGGGGTAGAAGAGATTTTCTAATGCTGCCTTTTTGGGGTCCTTATCTATCTTTCACACGGGTGGCCATGCGTGTCTACTAACAAAACCGATTTCTTAGCTGCAGCATGAACAAACAAACAACAATCAAATAAACAAAAAACCTGAAAAACAAAAAATCTTTAGGACAAACCAAGCTTTCTAAATACGTAAGTTGGAACATTATCTGTAAGCATAGCGATCATAGAGGCTGACCTAGTTTCCCTTATAAATGGGAAACGGGGGCCCCACAGGATTAGTTGACTAGTCCAGGGTTAGAACCTTCATTATATGTAAGGATCCTGACTAAAGTATAAATCTTTGTTTTAATGCTTTTACAGTTTCAGCACATTCCTTCCTATTAATATTGAATGAAGCTTTCCTCTAGGCTATGAGCTGGTTTTTAAAGTCTTTAAAAATGTGCATGTTATTATTAGTTTTTTTCCAAGAAAAAAAAAGAACCTTCCTATTTAGAGAGCTGGCCCACATGCTATGCCGCAGTTTCTAGGAGGCAGAGTCTCTGAGTTAGTGTCACAGCTAGGGCTCTCCCTGGAAATTGCTCAGTAGACAGAGATCATACAAATGCATGAGATCCTAGTAGCATTCATGGACAGTAGAGACACAAGGCTTCACTTTTTGCTTGTGATTTATCTGGAGGAAAAGTGGTAGACCGAAGTTAGGTATCACGACGGTGATGAAGAAGAGTATGTGTATTGCTGGAAAGAAGAACTGAATTATGCAGGGAGGGTAGCCCAAGCCCATATAAGGGGACTTAGGATGTGTTCCTCAATATCCTATTGCTTAACAGGCAAAATAGAGAGTTTCTGAAGACTCTGAAGACCATACCTTCTGGGAACAAGGAGACAGAATTACATGGAGTATCAAGAACTAGACTTATTTTCTTGGTTTAAATATTTTGTTTGTTTTGGCAAATGTATAGACCTGTGTGATCATTATTACAATCAACATGCAAAGCATTTTTATCAACCCATAAATGTTTATTCAAATCCCTTTAAGGTTGATTCCTTCTTTCCTTCCTGTGATACTCAAAGTCAAACAGTTCTCTGATTTCTGAATTCCCTATTCTTTTTTTTTTTTTTTTAAATATTTTATTTATTTGACAGAGAGAAACACAGCCAGAGAGGGAACACAAGCAGGGGGAGTGAGAGAGGGAGAAGCAGGCTTCCTGCCGAGCAGGGAGCCCAATGTGGGACTCCATCCTGGGTCTCCGAGATCATGACCTGAGCCCAAGGCAGTCGCTTAACCAACTGAGCCACCCAGGCGTCCCTGAATTCCCTATTCTTGAATGTCATATAAATGGAATCACACAGCAATCAGTCTTTTGAATGTGAATTACTTGGCTCAACATAATTTTTTTTTAAGATTCATTCATATTATTGAGTCTTTTGGTAGTTTGAGGAGATTGTCTTTTGAATTTAAATAATTAAATTGCCATAAAAATGCATTTTTTTACTATGTGACTCAGGTATAAAACACAAAATATGCAAACCAAAGGTCACATCATGGATAAAAGTACCTATCCCTCTAAGCTTTTAAAAATAATTGGTATTTTAAAAAACTATTTCATTTCTTCCATATGGCATCCAATATATCATCATAGAAAAATATAAATTGGAAATGTTATTCAGGTAAGTAACTCCTCAATAGAATGTAAGCTCCTCGAAAGCAGGGATTTTTATTTATGTATTTATGTATTTATGTATTATATATTTATGTATGTACGTATGTATGTATGTATGTATGTATGTATGTATGTATTTATTTATTTATTTATTGCTTCTGTAGGTCACTGAATAGTCCTAGAATAGGGTCTGGCACATACTAAGTACCCAATGGATACTTGTCGAACAACCAACAGGGAAGAAAGGGATTTTCTGTCATTCATCTCTTTTTTATTTTTAGATTCTCAACCCTGGGGATTCTATCACTAGCCCCTATATTGCTGTGAACATCTTGATAGCTGTGGGGTCTATCATCATGATAATGGGTTTCCTGGGATGCTGTGGTGCCGTGAAAGAAAGCCGCTGCTTGCTTCTTTTGGTGAGTTCTCCAGACAAATTGTGACACCCAACCTTCCGACTTCTGAGGATGGTCTTCAATTCCTCTTGTCTGTCAAAAGGACTTGCCAAGATTGATGAAACTCTAACATTTGTTTAGGGGGGGTTGATTATAGAAGCTAATATTTTTTTCACTTAAATTAGAGGATGCCCTAAGAAACTTTAGTCTTTCCTTCCTCCCTCCCTCCCTTCCTTCTTACTCAAGTCCCTGCTGTATGCCAGGTACTGGGCTAAGAGATACACAGATGTTAAGACAATTAGAACCCATTAAGGAAGACTGGCAAGCCAACTATTCACTACAGTGTGTATGGCTCAAGAAGAGGAGGGCAAGGATAGAGGAGAGAACTTTCAAGCTGGAAGCAGAAGTGAGAAAGGTGTTTGTGTGGGTGCATTGGTGATGGGTGGGCTTTCCAGGGAAAGAGGCTCTCAGCATGGTGCTGGCACATTTAGGGAATGATAAGGTCTTGGGTGTGGCTGGAGCATGACAGAGTCTGTTTTTAGTACATGATGGGAGATTAGTCTCAGTGTGGACGGTGTCAAATCATATTCCATGCTAACAAAATTGTAAGAGAGTGGGGTAATCAGATTTGTCACTTAGAAAGCTTCAAGGAGGGTGGATTGGGTTGGGATAATCCACATTTACTTTTAACCTGTACAGTAGAAAATAATAAATGGATGTAGAAAAAATATTAGAAAAAAATCACGACCTATTTATTAGATAAAATCTAACGTTAATATTTGCAGAGAACACTTAAGCTTGTTTCTCTTAGAAAAAAAGCATTGTGTCAGTCCCTAAAAGGTATTGTGTAACAGTTTATCTATTATGAGGGAAGATAGAGACAGAGCTTAACAGGATTTTAATAGTATCACTTATGGTTGCCTTTTGATCAAGACCTCATTAACAATTTGGGAAATTTAATTACTCGAGGAACTTTTTTTTTAAAGATTTTATTTATTTATTTGACAGAGAGAGAGATCACAAATAGGCAGAGAGGCAGGCAGAGAACGATGGGGAAGCAGGCTCCCTGCTGAGCAGAGAGCCCGACATGGGACTCGAACCCAGGACCCTAAGATCATGAGGCTGAAGGCAGAGGCTTAACTCTCTGAGCCACCCAGGCACCCTGAGGAGCTTGTTTTAAAGAGAGAAAAACTAATTTGTGGGCTGCATTCTTTCAAGTCGTAATTTGGTAGATCTGAGACAGCTTTCAGGAGTATAGATTTATAATGAGATCCCCAGTGATTCTGCTAGAAGTAGAAAACTTGTTTTGAACTCACTTCTGAAGTTTGTCCTAAAGTTTGTGTGAGTTTGCATTTGATGAAGAAAAAGAAGGAAAAAGCTAATATTCAAATAATTGTACATAAATGTTCAAACTTCCTTCCATTCAATATTACATCGATGTCTACAATCCTCAATAGATTTTTGTTTTAACCACTTTGTTTGGTCAGTGTTTGAAGCAAATGTTTTTGACATTTGGCCCCAAAATTGGCTTGTTGAGGCAAAGGGTAGAATGAATGGGGAACATGGTTATTCTTCCAACTGTAATACAATCCTAACTGCAGAAAAATCACCAACCCCAAACTTCCCAAGATGTGACTGAATACCCTGGGGGTAATATGTCTTCCATTTCTTTTCTTTTCTTCTGTTTTTTTTTTTTCTTAGTTTTTCATAGGCTTGCTTTTGATCCTGCTCCTGCAGGTGGCATCAGGTGCCTTAGGAGCTACTTTCAAATCTGGCGTAAGTATACATGATATTTGATAATTTTGGAAAAGTCTGAAAAATAAAAATATTACCCTCTGGCATGAATAATTTAACATTGCTTTTCAATTTTCAGTCCGAACACATTCTGAATGAGACTCTCTATGAAAATTTAAAGCTTTTAAGTGAAACAGAGGAGGAGGCACTAGCATTCCAGAAAGCCCTGACTAAATTTCAAGAAAAGGTAATTAGAATTCATAGGTCATTTGGGGAGTGGGGCATTGGTTTTGTGTTTACTTAATTTTTAACAGGAGTATTCCATAACATAAAAACATGTCTTCGTTTTGCAGATTTTGACTGATTATTCTGTCACTATGCAGTGAGAAAAATCCAAGAATATTTATAATTTTGTTTCCAACTTCTTGTAAAGTACTGAAGCAGTTTAGAAGGACAGAGATTAAGAAGATATGTTTATGGCCAATTAAGCCTCAATGGGACCAAATCAATAGTTGTTTCATATTTACCATTGAGCAGGATAGTGTGTTTGGGGCATTTGGAAAGTCTCTTTCTCTCACTGTCTCCATGTCTGTCACCTCTGTCATAAAAATAATTACAGATACTTAGCATGTACTAAGCCTTTCTAGTAGCTCATTTAATCCAGTAGCTCATTTAATTGTTATGACAACTCTTTGCTGCGATGAATCATAATATCTTTATTATCCCTCTTTTATAGATAAGGAGGTTAGGTATTACTCCTATTTTATTTAGAATTCCCATCATATTAACTACATGTAGCATTCAGTTCACATGTTAGAGAAATTCTCAGAATCTTAGAGGACAGTTGGATTTTGTAGGGTGTTTAACTTGACTTCTCATTGATTGAAGCATTTCATATATATGTTCATCCACTCTCTAAACTTTGAAGAATTGAAAGTTAATCAGTTTTTGCCCATCCCACCCCATTTATATCTGAGTCTGATGATTAGTATGTTCTTTCTTCTTTTTCTAAAGATTGTATTTATTTATATGACAGAGAGAAACACAATGAGAGAAGGAACACAAGCAGGGGGAAGGAGAGAAGGAGAAGCAGGCTTCCCATTGAGCAGGGAGCCCGATGCGGGCCTCAAACCCGGGACTTCGGGATCATGACCTGAGCCAAAGGCAGACGCTTAATGACTAGGGGAGCCACCCAGGCTCTCCTAGTGTGTTCTTTCTTGATTTGAAATGCAATCTGTAGTCCTACTTCTTCCTTCTGGAATTTCAGAGGAAAAGAAAATCTACTGTTCCTTCTGCATATTGTGACTCTTACTTTGACAATGGCTATCATATGACTTTTAAAAGCTTTGCTTTTTAAGTTGAAACATCCTTAGTTTCTTGAACTATTTATCAGATGACTTTTTTTTTCCCAGAGCATTTCCCAGTTTCTGTTTGAATAGACTCCAGCTTGTAAAAATTCAGCTTAAAGCATCATTTCTAAGAGCTGAAACCTGATAGCAGTCAGTCGCTGTTTCACTTCCTCTGTGGTGTGCTTTTCGCAGCTTCCCCAATAGCTGCATTTCTTGATCTTTTCACCTCTATTATCCTATTCTGGAGCCCAGATCAATCCAGGTTGAAAGCAGGAGGAATTTAAGCAACTCAGTTCTTCCCCTAAGTTCTTTCCCTAAAGAGCCACCAGGATCCTCCCTGGTGGCTGACCAAGACAAAATGTACTATCTGTAACCACTGGATCTCTGGATCAAGTCCTGAATCACACTTGCTGCACATTGTCCCTGATATCCAAGGTCTCAGTAACAACTGCAGGGTGCTAAATGTTCTGTTTATTGTAGCACAATTCTGAATTACTTCTGTTCTTGTACATTAATCCTATGCCTGAAGTTTCCTATCTTCCTAGAACTACAGTTCTTTTTAAATGTCCATTTTGAGTTCCTTCCTTCTCTCCCTTCCCCCTTCCCTCCCTCCCTCTTCCTCTCTCCATCAGGGCTTTTCCTTTTTAGTAACACTTTTTTTTTTTGGAAAAAGAATACCAAACCAAACTCATGCTGGATGACTTGGGGCCCCCTACACATGAACAGAAGTTGTAGATACAAAGTGGTTTTCTCTTTGGAGTTCAGAGAATTCCGCCCCCATGAATTTTCTGCTAACATACTAATGGAATGTGGTCCTTTTGGATTCTTGGTGATGACTCTTTGTCTAGAGGTTATTTTATTGTTCACTGCACAGTGTTCTGTTCATCCAGCTGTGATAATACTTTCAACAAATCCTGACCAACTTCTTCCTTGACTTCTCTCACATCTGATCTGGTGACCAGATACCATACCAAGTTTAACCTTTCTATCTCCTACCATGTCTTCTGTTTCTAGCCCTCCCGAAGGAATCCTGAGGTACATTGTGTTCCAAATATGGACTGATCTGTAGAAGCATATAATTGGACTTTTAAAAAAATCTGACTGTCTATATCAATTAATATTATTCAAGATTATTTAATCAGAAAGCATAAGCAATTAATCATGTCCACCATGAATATGGAAAAGAAGTTATTTCAAGATTGCCCTCTTTGCTCATATTGATTGACCTTGGGACCAGCTGAAATTTTCCACTTTTTGTCATCTGAATGTCTGCTGAGTCATATATCTGTGAAGTTAAGGTTTTGAGCCAAAGAGCAAGACTTTATATCTGCTTCCACTGAACTTGTTGGTCTAAGTCTATTGTTTGAACTAACTTTAGAACTTGAGTCCATTCCCCAAAGTCTTAATCATCACCACCAGCTCTATATCAACTACAGAGTTGAAAAGGTACTTTTCAAATATTTATCTAAATGCTTCATATCAGTGTTGAACAGAGAATAATGGAAATGGCAGCAACCGCCACAAAATAACAACAACAATAGCTTACACATACTGAGTACTTTCTACAAGCCAGGTACTGGGCTAAGCACTTCCTATCTTCACAGGAACATTCCCATTTTTTTCTTGACAACAAATCTACGACTTATGTATACTGTGAGCAACTACTGTTATCTGCATTTTACAGATGAAGAAACTGTGGCACAGAGAGGTTAAGTAATGTGGGTAATGCCATCACCCAGCCAGTAAGTGAAAGTTTCTCCATATCCTGGCATTATAATGCATCCAAGTCTAGAAAACCATGTAGTCTTGGTTCTGTTTTCTTCAGGAATTTTTTTCTACCTTCTCTTCATGAAGTGTTGTCTTTCTAATAGATTACTGGAACAGGGTAACAGATGGTTACTTCTCTCTTTCATCTAATCATATGATGTGCCATATACCCTGAGTCATTGGGTTTATTGCTTCCTTGTTTTTCTTCTCAAAACATGACCACAGATTCCCTAAGTTTTCCTCCACGTTTCTGTATATTCTGGGCCTTCCTTGATGCTATTTTAAGAGTTTCATCCTTCATTTGCATCACCCTTCTCCCCCACCCTCATTTTGCCGATGTCCATATAAAATTCGGCTTTGTGGGAAGTTCACCAAGCATCTTCTTTGGCCTTTGAGAGGTCTCTCACTCTATTCCTCCTCTCCTCCAAAAAATGACCAAAGGTCATGAGATGGAAATTTCATCTTTTAAAACCTCTCATCTCTTCTAAGCAAAAGTTCTTTAAAGAGACCTTGATTTTCTCATGAACTCTTTGGAAGCTTCTTTCCCCAAACCTAGGATACATACATCTGATTCTGCCCCTCTCTTTTGTCATTTAAAACTGGGTGAGTTTTTCATCTTTTCTCCAACTTTTTCAGACTTGTGCATCTACAACCCTATTTTTCCTTCATTAATATTAAGACCAAAATGGAAGTTTTCATTTTTGCTTCTACATCCAGAGAAGTTGGTAAAGTTATTTATATGACATTTTAGTATAGGAAACATCTTAATAATAGTTTGAGAAAAATAGGATTCAATGTATTGACAATGTTTTTTTTTTTTTAATCTTCTTTGGTGATTGTTTCTCATATCTACTTTTCATTAAACAGTTTAAATGTTGTGGCTTGGTCAATGGAGCTGCTGACTGGGGAAATAATTTTCAACAGAATAGTAAGTCATGTGAATGCCCAAGTTCATCAGATTCTTGTGTGATATATGAAGGCAAAAATGTTTACAAACAGGTAAGAACAAATCAAATTTGATACGATAAGTGGTTCTGTTAATTTTTTCCACAATGAGTCTCTACAAAAAACAATTAAATTGCAAGCAATTACAATGGGAGTAATGATATAAAAGTCCCAGAAATTTCCTAAATAATAAATAAATCCTATTTAAAGATAAAAACAGTTATAAAAAAATGAAAGTATTTCTTTTTTTTTCTACAAATCTGATATCGTTTAAAGTCAACATTAACAGATCAAAGAAACATTCCACTGCAAGGAGAAGGAAAAGTACAAGCTAACTGATGAAAGTTATCTCCTCTTCATTAATAATGATTAATGACTTTAATCATTATTCTTCTCTATTTTTTCTATTTTAACAAAAGTCCTAGAAATCTTTGTTTTCACTTTAGTTTGCAAAGTAAAGATTTCTTTTTCTTATCAAAGCTTCCTTTTGTCAAGTAATTGTGTAGGTATAAAGACTTGGTCTTTAGGGGTTTGGCTCTGGATGTTATGTGCATCGATCAATTTGCCTAATTATTGCTCCAATTAAGAAGTGGTCTCAGATGCTTAAAGTCAATTGAAAAGGCTGGGTTTATCTTTTATGTGCTGTAGATGTCATATTTATGTCACTTGTAGATGTCAATATGTGTTATATTTCTTATTATTGTTTAATTCATCAAATCTGATTGACCACTTCCTAGGGGCCAGGCCTTTTACCAGCCACTGGAAATCCATTCCTGATAGGCACTCATGGAGCTGATGCTCAAATAATGAAGAGAGAAAAAAAACTAGGAAGCTTCTTTGCAATGAATTATTGGTATTTCTTAGATAGGTGCAGGTGCAAAGTATTATGGGACCCTATCTAACACAGTCTTCGGGGTTCAAGGATATAATATCTGTACTAATTTACCATGGGGCTTTGTGTAACTTGTTCCTTCTGCTTGGGAAGAATGCATAGGAAAATGATAATTGATATTAATTTTCATTTATTTGCTGTTACTCTTCAATACCCACTATGTATCAGACAGGCCCTTGCTAAAATCAGACATACTTCTGGACCCTTGAGGAGATTATAATCTAGTTGGGAAAAAGATGCATAAAAGCTATTTTAACTCAATGAATTGATTTCTGTAACATCTGAAGATTATTTTAATTTTGGCATTGGTGCAGTAATGGCTATTGAGGTTATTATATAGTAGGAAATAGAAAGTATCTCTATTTCCTCTCCCATTGACTGTCACATCCCTTTTGCTAATCTCAGCAAAAAATCAGGAGACTCTGTTCTAAAGGGGAATTGCTCTTACTAGTATTTAACATAATTCACAGGGAGAAGTTATCCCAACCAGCCTACAGAGCAACCATGTTTGTTTGTTTGTTTTTGTCAAAGTAGTATCCCTAAATGATTTTATTCTTACTTTTTATATTCCTTCCAACCTAGTTTAGTGATGTATTATCTGCAAGAAAGAGGGGAAATAAATATGATGTAAATGAATATAGCTGCCACTTAGGATGATGAGGGCATTAGTAAATTCAGTTGCAGATTGTTATCTATTGCCCACTAAAGATTCGATTTAAAGATGTTTTTCTGCAGGATAGATTTCTTTATCCTAAAAAGGAATAGACATTCCCTCCAAATTCACACATAATTCAGCAGAAGATAGGCTGATAGCGGCACCAGTTTCCCAAAAGGAGGGTAATAAATTCATGAAATACTTCCATCTGCCTTGTGTCATTTGCAAGAAGTCTGGAAAAATAAGAAATCTGGAATGGCCATAATTCACATTTCTTTCCCCCCTCCCTTTTGTCAAGATAACTTGGTTATCTGCAGGGGAAAAGGAGAGAAAACTCTTCAAATATAATGAATGTGACTCAGTAGATAAGATCTTTAATCTCATAGTTAACCCTAAATGACATAATAATTTACTCTAATGTTTTAGCACTTTGGATCAGATGTGAATGGAGAAACCCATTACATTCTAGAATAAGAGGGAAGAGACTGTTTTACCCAGCCTTATGGAGAACTTTTATTTTATTAACCATAGCAATATTTTGCTAACTCTCTGTGCATATAGGACAGGGATGATATATTTCTGACAACACAGATAATACCACTATTACATTATGCAGTATTTTTCCATTTTGAAAATTTACAATTGTTGGAATTTTTAGGTTAGGTCTAAAATGTTGTAAGCTTGAAATTGCATGCTAGTTTGAATATACTTCAATAAATGTGGAAGAGAGTCTACTTTCTAAATTCTTACTTTTATCTGAAGTAAATATAATTTTTATCTGAAGTAAATAATAATTTTTTCCTTTTTAAAGTAAAAATAACCCTGATATAAATTATTAAGGGATTTTTTAAAAAAAATCTTGTTTTAAAAATGAAAACTTGTGTTATAGTTAGCTGAAACAAAAGCCAGGGAACTCTTTGCTGCAGATTACAAACCTAAAAAATATGCAAAGTGATAACAGCTCTAAAATGAATAATTGAAAGTTAAGATAAAATTATTACTTATACCTAAAGATCCCTAGATTTAGCAATGAGATAGTTGAATTTAATAGTTTAATTTTACTTCTCAGTGCATTCTTACGTGTGCACAAACCACAATTAACAACTTTTTGGGGCAGAGAGGAGCGTGGTATGGTGGAAGGTGGAGTGGAATAATCCAATTCCTTTTTGTTGACTGTGTTCCTCTGTAGCAATGTAAAAAGTCAACTCAATGGGGAAAAGAAATCTTAGTTAAAATAAGATCAAAATTTTGATTAAAGGTAACTTTTTATGTTTTGTTTCTTTTTAACAGCCGTGCATTTCTTTCATAAAAGAAGTATTTGCAAAACATTTCCTCATAGTTATTGGAATAGCATTTGGACTGGTGGTTATTGAGGTACAGTATAACCTTGCATTGCTGACTCCTCATTCATTGCCTTGTTTATTCATTAATTCTTCCAACAAATATTTATAGTGAGCCAAATATAAACCAGGTGCTTGAGAAAAACACTGGGTGCCAACTGCCCAAGGTCCAGCGTCTTTCTCTAGCAGTCTCCAGTCTGTGGAGAGGGTTACGATCTTATCAATTCAATAGGACTGAGTCCATTATTTATGAATGATCTCTGCACTGGGAAACAAAAATTGAATTAATTTCCATACTGTTCTTAGTCCCAGATATCCTTTTCCTGTTGAAAACTAGCCCAAGAGTTAAAGTTTCCTGAATTTAGAAGAAAAAGCACCAAACAAAACAAAACATGACCTTTACAATTTCTTACCTCTCTTGCCAATTTTGAAGCAGAGAATAAAAACTCAACTCAAGAGTGTGGGAGCCCTTTTCCTGCTGTTCCATCTAGAGAAATCTAATAATTTTTAGAAACTAGAGACAGGTATCTTAAAGACTATGGGCTCACTTAAAGAAGTTTTAAAGGAAAGTTAAGATTTATATATTTACTCTCATCATTTTGATTATTGGTGTTGAAAAGAAAATCCTGTATAGAATTTTTATCCTGATGGATTTTCTTGGCATGGATGTTGTTGTTGTTGTTGTTGTTGTTGTTGTTGTTGTTGTTTTTTAAGAACCTGAAGGTGCTTTCTACGTGGTCTAAAATTCTTTGCTAAAAAGATGAAATAAAACTATTTCAGAGAAGCATTTTTGGAGTCATTCCAGATCTTAGTTAATTTAGATATCAAGTGAGTCAATTCACTCTTGATCCCCTGTCAGGACATTGGCATGCATCCTAATGACCTGTGAGGTGTCTTCCTGCTTCCTGGCCCTGAGGGATGGTTAGGTCAGAGGAGTGAATTCTGCTTCACTCTCGTAGATTGCTATACAATGTCCTCCCTGGGATTTCTGGTAGCTTTCTATCTCTTAGTTGTGCTACTTTACCGACAGAGAGGAATTTTAGCTGGGATTGAAGCAATTTAGTGTTCTAAGTGGTCTTTTAGATTACCAGTAGAGTTTGAACAGCAAGTTGGGCTCTTGAGTATTACTGTCTTGTAGTCCAAATTAATAGGCCTAAGTATGACACATTCTGTGTCAGTAGATATGGCTGACTTTCTTTTTGTCTGACATACGATGGACATCAAATGGTGTGATGCACCAGGTCTGTTTCTCTTTTGATTCTGTCTTTTGTAAAATGTCCTTTGCTGCTGTATTTTGGGATTATGCAAGTTTAGAAATATGAGCTAATGGTTGTAGAGATGAGTAAGGAATCATACACAGATGTACTCATACATTTATAAGCTTAACACACACGTACACATATGTTGGTGGAGTAGGCTTTAAATGATTGAAAGGTCAGGCTTCAAATGAGGTATTCACTGTAAGTGTCAATGTAAGTGTCAAATCCATGTTAGACTCAAATTCAGACAATTGACTATGACTGGCTACAAACCACTGATGCTTTTAAGAAACTTCTCGGAAGCAAAGCCAGAGAAAATAAGGACGTAATCAACTGGGAACTGGGAAGATCGATGTCTCTCATATCATAGCCAAAGGTATTGCCAAGAATCTAAGTACATCTAATGGAAAATAAGATTACAAGAGGAATAGTATTTTAGTATTTTATGAAATTGGTATATTCCATGTGTTTGTTACCTATTTAGATATTTTACTGGTTGTTCTAAAAACATTTATAGGAAAAGAACTTAATAGAAAACTTCCATGGAGTAAATTTACAAGAATGGAATTTATGCAGTAGTATCATAAAGTATACCTTTTTCTGAGTTAATTCCAGTTAAATGAAGTGTAATTTCTAGACTAGAGGTAGATATAGCAAAGGGTTGGTTCAAAGAATTGTTTACCATTTTGTACTGTTCACTCCCTCAATCTAAAACCTGCCCTCCCTCTAGGATTTGAAGAGAGAAAAAATCATTTTATATTCCCTCTCTTTTTATTCAAAAAGGAGCTTTGATATTACCCAGTTTGTAAGACTGTATCTAAAAAATGTGCATTAGTCTGTCTTATGGGCACTTGTATTAGTTGCCTAACACTCAGACCTTTCTCCATTCTGTTTCCCAAATTCCAATTCAAGAAAACACAAACATACATGAGAGAAAAATCCCTCTAATAACTTTTTTAAAAAAAGATTTTATTTATTTGACAGAGAGAAACACAGCCAGAGAGGGAACACAAGCAGGGGGAGTGAGAGAGGGAGAAGCAGGCTTCCTGCCAAGCAGGGAGCCTGATGTGGGACTCGATCCCTGGTTTCCGGGATCATGACCTGAGCCGAAGGCAGTCGCTTAACAAACTGAGCCACCCAGGCACCCCTCTAATAACTATTTTTAAGGAGGAAATAGAAACAAATATCTTCCTGCAGAAAATATATTCAAATTATTTCCATAAACAAATATCACACTAAAAAACCAGCCTCTGACATTTAAACCTTGATGATAATCTGCTTAGGTGGAGGCTATGAGGGGCTAGGCCAATAGTTATTTTCAAGGCTCTGTTAAGACCACATCCCTGAGGGATTTTTCTCGGATAGGATGTCAGGGATCTATGCAAAATGCTTTATTTTGTAAGAAAATTTTGTCTATAGACATTGGAATTGTCATTATTCAGCGGAAATAACCAGACTATTGTATGTCTCCTTATTTGACCACACAACTTACCAGCACAAAAAAATGGGCAACATTTCTACTCCTCATTTTAATTAAGGGGAAAAAAACCATTGGTAATGATCATCACTTTGTAGGATAAACATTATCTTGAAAGGAGAGCCTAGGAGCAGAGCAGTTAAGAGAGAAGGAAATGAAAATTTTATAACATTTTTTGGACTGCCTCAGAACGTGGGAACTTATGCAAACCACTTAGCGTATTTATCCTGAGTCTTAGCATATGCATCACTATATGATGAATCTCTTTTACTTATTTCCTTTTTTATGAACAGTGACAAAGTATGTCTTTCAATGCAAGAAAGCGTGGTGTTGACTATCTAGTCTGCTGATGAATGGTGGGCTTCTATTTCGAGGAATGTGACAATGAAGAGCAGTAGAGAGCTGCCTTATCTCAATATTTTGCCCGTTTTCTTTCCTCTTTCCTGATACTTGTCTCCCTTCCTGATACATGTCTCCCAGACTGAAGGCTTGGGACCAAGGCAAAAAAAAGAAATTTCAGGGCTCTTCCAGGTCATTCTAAAAGAACATGATGGATGAAAATCTTATTTTTGCAGAGAATTGATGTCTACTGTTTTGTTTTTAAGAGGGAAGAAATACCGGGCAGCAGTTCTCATTTGAAAGGTGTTTCCAGGAAAGAATTAGTAAGCAGGATGCCTCAGTACAGTAGGAACCTTTGGGCTGACTCAGCAGAAATGGCAGCTCGCTCCCCTCCTGCCTCTGGTGGGGAGGAAGCTTTGCACCGGTAACACACATGGGTCCTTTCCTTCATTTCTGCACTGAAGCCACAGCAGGCCAGGCACTGACTGCAGAGTCAACGAGGGTGCGTTTTGGGATCCTTCATTCTCCGGAGAGCCATTGAATGAGATGGAAATTATGCCTCAGATTTACAGCTGTGCTTTTTCACTTCAAAGGAAATTCCTGAATTAAGCTAATTCCCCCATAGATTTAGAAGCTTTTTAAGAAAAAAAAAGTAACTTTCTTCATTCCTCTTGGCAATGCCTAAAAATATGGCAAGAGAAATTCTAGACTCCTTGATTTTATGCAGATGATCTAAACCAGATGATAGCATAACCCTTCTGTGGAAGCAGTTGGTATGTTTAGTCCCCAGAGGCCTGAGTTCTCCAGAGCTCCAGGGTAGGCGCCCCACAGAAGGGTGTGTGTGTGGGTTTGAGAAGGATGGGCTGCTCTGCGGGCAGCCCAATGACATAGGGCGAGTTTAGAAGCAGATTGACCAGCTAAGAACCCTGATTGAAACACAAAACTACTCAGAGAGCCCTCTCAATGTCCTTTTGTCCCACTGGAGGCTCCAATTTCCTAAGCAGATAAATAAGATTAGAACTGTCAGTAGCCAGAATCTTTTCATATGCAATGTTCTTTCTATTTGTAATGTCTCCAGCATTTCAAATTCCATGTTAATCTTGTTATTGTGTCTTCTAGGTACTTGGTCTGGTATTTTCTATGGTGCTGTACTGCCAGATTGGGAGCAAATGAATCTGTGGATGTGTCCAACTATCCTCCATCGAGCCCCTTTAACATTTTGCTTTGGTTTTGTAACTTGAAATATACAAGTGCAGTACACGTTAGGAGCAGCTGTCTGATTCAAATGTCATTGAACGAGATCACAGGTATCATCCAGACATATTGAACATATTTAAGAGTGACACAAGGAAGATGATACGAATGTGATTTTTACTCAAAATAAAAGTGACCTTGTGTTGTAATGCTGGTGTATTTCTATGTCTGATCATTGAGTTCAGGTGGTACTCTGCTTAAAACATTCCTCCAGAGCCCTCGGAGGATTAAGCACTTTCCAGATCTAGATACAGAATGTTTTCAGCACACCAGAATGTCCCTTCATTCCGATGTGCTGGAGCTGGCTGCCACCAGCTGGCTGGGGGCGTTGTATGTGTATTATGTGCTCAGTGACATTACCTTGGTAGCTTGAAGTCCAGCATGGTGGGAGGATAGATACATGGAAATCGGCAAATGCTATAAAATCAGGATTTTTTTTCTTTTTTTTTTTTTTTGAGAGTTGGTTGATAAACATTTACCAGTATATCATTGCTCTCAGCGAATACCTCCCCAAAGGTAACCACTCTTCTGATTTCTATGGTCATAGATTCATTTTGCCTATTCTTGAACTTTCTAGAAATGGAATAGTAAAGTATGTACTCTGGCTTCTTTTGCTCAACATTTTGTTTGTGAGATCCATCTATATAACTGTATGCAACTCTAGTTGATTCTTGTTGCTCTGTAATACTCCATTGTATACGAACATATTACAATGTATTTACCCATTCTGCTATGGATGGGCATTGGGTTTGCTTCCAGTTTGGTGCTGGTATGAATAAAGTGGCTGTAAACATTCTTTTACATCTTTTGGTGCTTATAGGTACTGATTTCTGGATTCACATATTGAGATTTAACAGATTTGGTCCAAGAAATTTTCTGATGTGGTTGTGCTTATCTATAGTCATACCAGAAAAGTAGGGTAGACCTTAATCTGAGGAGGAGGAAGGGAAAGAAAGGCAGTCATTATCAAATGGATCAGAGTGGGAAAGAAGTGGGAAATAGGGAATGGGGGTGCATACTTGGCTGGGGTGGGCAACCTAATTCTGTGCTCCTCTGTTGCTAATAAAGATAACGAACTAGCCGTTTCTGAACACCTGTCATCACCTGGGAACTAAACCCGAAAATATACTTTTATTGTCATATTTCTTCTTAAACACATCCTTATGAGTTAGATACTATTTATCCTCATGTTGCAGGTGAGAAATTAGACTTCTGTGAAGTTAGGTAATGCTAGGGTAAAACTATTAGTGATTGGCAGAACTGGGATCCAAACTTTGACTATTGCCTTCCAAACCTCTCAGCCTACCAAATGGATCGCACTCTGTTTGGCTTTCCCATATGTCTATTAATGTACTTGCCACGTTTTATTTTCATCACCTGTTCATAGTTTGTCTCTGTTAGTATACTGCAACTTTTTGAAATGCATCTATTGGTTTTTTTTTTTTAAGATTTTATTTATTTATTTATTTGACAGGAAGAGAGAGATCACAAGTAGGCAGAGAGGCAGACAGAGAAGAGGAAGCAGGCTCCCCGCTGAGCGGAGAGTTTGATGTGGGGCTCGATCTCGCTGAGATCGGGACCTGAGCCAAAGGCAGAGGCTTAACCCATTGAGCCACCCAGGCGCCCCCATCTATTGTTTCTTATGTGTCTTTATGTCCTTTGTAACTATCCCAGTGCTCAACACACAACAGATGCTCAATGAATTGTAGCTAAAATGAATACTTAGATTTATCGAGAACATGCTCTGTGCCTAAAATTAATCTAAGCACCTTGCATAGAGTAATTCATTTAATCCAGAACAACCCTCTTAGGTTAATACTACTAATGGACCCACTTGGCCGACAAGGAAACCAGAGATGAATGAGATGAACTCTTCTTAGGTTGTGCAGTCAGCAGGTGGAAGAGTTGTAATTCAGCCGAAGTGACTGGAAACCTAGGCTCCTTACATCATTTCCCCGGTGTTGTTGGGAGAAATAGATAAGGAAATGAATATGGAAATGATTTTTGCATAGTGTCGGGCACATATTAGGATACTTTATGGTAAACATTTAATGGTATCAGTAATATAAAGAGCTGTGTCAGGGTAAGTGGAAAAGCAAAAACTCTCTTAGCTATTTCAAACAATGGAAAAATGCAGAAAGTTGCTGTATTAGTCAGCCAGGACTGCGGAAACAAAACACAATAGACTCAGTGGCTTAAACAATGAACATTAGAGAGAGAGAGAGGAAGAATTCTCCATTATCTTCTCTCATTAAGACACTAATGTAATCAGATCAGGGCTCCACCCTTATAACCTAATTTAAATTTAATTACTTCCTTACTCCACATAGAACCACACTGAGGGTTAGGGCCCAAACATATGAATTGGGGGGGAGGACAAAATTCGGTCCAAACTAACTGTTTCCACAGATGAAGGAAAAAATAAGCAGCCAAATGGGAAGGCAAAGTAAACCAGTGATTAGCAACCCTGGGGAGTCAATACCACCCTTAGACCTGGAAGGACAGAGATGGTGTTACCAGATCCCAGATCCAGAACTATCTGGTGGAAGATGGAATCATGGCAGGGACGCAGGGGAAAGGCTGTTAGCAGGATTAGGAGTCATGGAGGTGACTTAGTAGCTATTGTCACAACAGAGAAAGGGAGAAGGGCCCTCGATTCGTCCCTTTGGCCCACTCCAATCCTTTTGCCAGTACTTGCCATTGGAAAAACTCATTCAGAAGCCTTAGAACAAAGGAGCCTGGGAAATGTATTCCTCTGATACAAAGCCAAGCTAAGAATGGCAAGGACTGGATTGAGCAGATGGAGAAGACTGTCATAGCAACTGGACATTTAGAGAGAAAGCACAAGGGGCTGAACGTTTTGATAAAAGGGTGATACAGTTGTGGAAAGTATAATTAAGTTTTTCATGAGAAATTATATAGAATTTCCTAGATTCTTTCTGTTTTGATCAACACTCAAAGCATTTTAAGGATAGGGAGGACTTCAGAGCAGTTGTTGCTTACTGGGAGCCATGTGTCCCTCAGGGACTATGTGGCAATGTCTGAAGACAGTTTGGGTTATCTCAACAGGGGAGAAGAGGAATGTTACTAGCATCTAGTGGGCAGAAGCCAGGGATGCTGCTAAATATCCCATAATACACAGGAATGTGCCTCCATAACAAAGAATTATTAGTCCAAACTGCCCCTAGGGCTGGAATTGATTGAGAAAAATTGCTTTAGAGAATCACAACCAAATAACAGAATATCTTCTTTCCAGGGGACAATAAGGAAAGCAAACTGGAACCATGAAAAGCAAACTGGAGTGGAGTCAGGGGTCATCTGGGCCAGGCTCCCATAGGCTGTTGGCTTTGGGATTTTTGCAAATCACTTAACTTGAAGTTTCCTCCATTGCAATTAAGAAATTTTATCTAAAAGAAGATATTTATTTGCTTGTGATAGTTCATCAGAGTTTTAATTATCGTCTTTGGTACGAAGGCAATTATGAGGGAAGCTTTTATTCTCTTGTAGTATAGTAAAATTAGTTTTAAGAATAAGCTCATATTTTACCTTCATTTCTCCCAGAACAAACCACAATAGTCAAAGACAAATCACTTAACAAACATAAAAGAATAAAATAAAAGATAACTGTCATCAATTTAATAATTCAATGTAGATAGAAATGTTTCTTCTAATTAAAAGAAATATAGGAGTTATGTCCATTATGCTTAAGACTATACTGTTACATTAATTTAGATACAGGTAATTATATTAGATTTTGGAAAATGCTTCCCAAATCTGTCCCATTTCTCTGCTTCCCTGTTACCACCATCTGATGTGATCTTTCTTAGTCCCTCCGGAGAACAACGGTCTACTCAACATTCTTGTTTCTTTGTCTACCTTACCGGTGTATCCTGATTTTGTTGACATATAATGAATCAAACTAAAATATTTTGTTTCCCACCACCTACTGTAGTGAAAACACACCTAGGAAACACACAAACTAAGAACACACATAATTAGTGAGTGTTTCTCAATTTCCATTAGTAGGAATGGAAATTTTTAATTACTCTTACAATAATGTAAGAGCATCTTTTAAGAGACAATTTACTGGACCAACTTAGAGCTTTAAAGTAGGATTTTATCATTGATGAAAGAGATGCTGCTGTCTGATGCACGTGATCTCAATTGACCAAAAGTCACGTAATGTGAACTATGAACAGCTGGAAAAGTGTAACTTCCAAATTCTAGAGTGTCTGTCTTGGGTGGTAATGCAAGCCTTTCCCAAGCACATTTTCTTTTCTTTTCTTTTCTTTTTTTTTTTTTAAAGATTTTGTTTATTTATTTGACAGAGAGAAACAGAGCTAGAGAGGGAACACAAGCAGGGGGAGTGAGAGAGGGAGAAGCAGGCTTCCTGCTGAGCAGTGAGCTGGATGAGGGCCTCAATCCAGGACTCTGGGATCATGACCTGAGCCAAAGGCAAATGCTTAACGACTGAGCCACCCAGGCACCCCATACTGTTGAATATTATAAGGCTTGATATAAAATAAAACAAGTTCTCTTACTTTGTTTTTCTTCTTAAATATTGTGGTTATTCTTTGGCCTTGCATTTCTGTGGAAATTTTAGAATCAGCTTGCCAGTTCACACCACACATACACACACACACACACACACACACACACACACACACACACACACACAGCCCTACTAGAATTTTTACTGAAATTGTTTTGAATTTATAACTTAGTTTGGGGAGAATGAACATGTTTATAATGTTCAGTCTCGCTATCCTTCGTATAGATATCCACTTATTGAGATTTTCTTTAATTTCTCTTAATAATGTCTTAGAATTTTTCTGTTAGAAATCATTCAATTATTTAAATTAATAATATAGCAAAGTTGTTGGGTTTATAGTCAAGATACACAAAATTGTATCTCTGTACAACAATGACAAAAATTACACATTGGGAAATTTTTTAAAAGGCATGATTTATAAAAGAGTTATGAAATGTCAAGTACCTAGGAATAAGTCTAATAAATAATTGGAAAACTTCTAAGAAAATTCATAAAACATTATTAAAAGATATTAATTTATATTAGAAATACAATTTTTGTGTGTCAGTCTTCAATTCAATAACCTTGCTAAACTTACTAATTAATTTTAATAATTTACCCATAGATTATTTTTTAAGGATTTTCTATGTATACCACCATGTCATTGGCTTGTAATATAAAGCCTTCTTTCCTTCCTTCCTTCCTCCCTCCTTCCCTCCTCTTCTCTTCTTTCTTTCTTTCTTTCTTTCTTTCTTTCTTTCTTTCTTTCTTTCTTTCTTTCTTTCTTTTCCTTTCTTTGCTTCCTTCTTTCTTTCTTTCTTTCTCCAATATTTATGTATTTTTACTCCTTTTTTTCTTTTTAACTTTATTACATTGACTAAACCTCCAATGGAATGTTAAATAGAAGTGGTGTCTTCCATGGGTGTGAAATGTAGTGACATAGGCTTTTTACACGTTCTAGAATTAGGGTATACCACTGCTTTTGTAAGTAAGAAAAATTATGCTAAAATTCAACCTAGCCCTAGGGACTTACATACAGAAAAAAAAATTTAAGTATCATTCTTGATTAAATGGTTCATAAGTCTGAAAGAACAAAGAAATTTGGAGGAAGAACTTGGTTGGAGGAAAATAGGAACTAACAACATTGGAATAGCAACAGGGGCCAGATCCCCAGACATGCTATTTTTCTCCAGGAAAGATGGGTATTGGACTAGAGAGAAACACATGGTCCTAAACACATTTATATTTTATATTAGTGGCACCCACATTTGTCATTACGTGAGCATTCAACGCTTGGAAAGCAGTTTGACTAGGAACATGACTTCTGAGTAAAAAGAATCTGGATTTGAATTCCACCTCCACCATTGCATAACCACAGGCAAGGTGCTTCATCCCTTTGAAGCTCAGGTTCTCACCTGTAAACAGTAATAATGATTCATACTTATTGGGATCACTATGAAGATGAAATGAGGTAATACATGCGTGTCATTGAGTATATCAAAAATGTACAAAAAAATGTTAGTTTTCTGCCTTTTCTTTTATTTGAATTCTCTCTGTTGTGTACTATTTTTTTCATAGACTATATTCTTTTATCTTGGCCTTTCTCTCTTTCCTGTCCCAACACGACCCCTAAACGTCCACACTGTTCAGGCACGTAGGACCCTTGAGGAGGAAGTGATAGAGTGGAAAGCAGAATAATCTGCCTTGCTTTTGTATTCAAAAGCTTAACATTTTGAGGCAGATGGGTTATATTCATGAGTTCTGGGCCTCTTTGCCTTCAGATGTGTTTTGTATTTCTTCACAGTGCTTGAAGTGTTTTTAATAACTCTTAGAACTTAAAAATTGGACACTTACTATAAAACTCCAGAAGATCTGCCATAGCTGGATCTGCAATTTCACAAGAAGGAATCTACTAGGACACTGTAGTGCCTGCCTTTTGAGATGGGCTGCTTGAGCTCTACTTTGGCATGGCCACTATGGACCTGCTTCATTTGTCTACATACCCTGTGAGCTGTCGTAAGCAGTCAAGTTTGTGTGTCCTACCTGGGGACATTTTATGTATTTGGAGTATAGGCAAATATTTGGGAGAAGCAAGGAGGAGAGATTGGGGCACTCTTGACCCCTCACCATCTTAGAAGAGGTGTCTCCTGGACCCAAACTATAGGCAAGAAACTATGAGAGGAGAAATGTGTAAGTGTGACTGTGTGTGACTCTGTGTGTATATGTGTGTGTGAACTTTAGTAAGACTTGGCTAAGGACCTAAGGTAGGCTTGCTGCTGAGAAGGAATGGTAGCATAGTGTATGTGGTAGACATATAAACATTCCAAACAGTGTCACACCCAATTTTGGCACAAAAGTAATGGAAAGAGTCTTGTCCTCTATCTCAGGTATGGATTTGTCTCTGGAGTGGCCAAGACAACTGGAACTGTTCTCATGGTGTTCTGTCTGCAGTTCTGGGGCCTGGTGAGCAATCATTAGATGGGCTTCTCCAACACCCCCATGATATGCTGACACTGAGGCTTCCAGAAACATGCTTAGATTAAGTTTCTATGCACTCACCAAATGTATTTCTATACTCCTCCCCACAATGGGCACTTAAATAGAGTTTAGTTACATTTCTTTCTATTCATCTCTATGAATTGAGAGGACTGACTTCTACTCTTCTTGACCTCTTTGCTGTCAGGTCACCACACCTTTCTTGAAATCTTGTCTTCTTGTTCCACAGTCCTACTGTCTGCTGTTCCTCCCTCACTCTATCCTTCTGCTTCCAACTCTCTCATCATCCTTCCAACCAACTCAGTCAGACACTCATTGCATTGGCCGCTCTTTCTATGTCTGTTCTGTATTCTTTTACTTATTGTCTTTCTTCTGGACACTTCTTTCATTTGGGAGTTTCTCAGCTTCTATTCTTAGTCTTCTTTTCATTCCACTTTCTCTTCCCTGTTGATGGTAAATTCCTAGCAGACTCCCAGGACTTCAGGATCCATTGCCCTCATCAGGCCTGCTCTCCTAAGCCCGTGAGTTGAATTTTTTAGGTGCCAAATGGTGATGGTTTAGACAAATCTGCTTCTCCTTCTGCCCTTTTGATTTTGGTTATCAGGATTAACAAATACTTAGTCATCCAAGCCAGGCACCTCAGAGTTATCTTTAACACCTCCTCTTTATCTACTGTATCTAATTGGTCACTCCATCTTGTTGACCCTTCTACTGTACCTTCTCTCTTCCTTATCCTTGGTCATGGTCCAGGCTCAGGCCATCTGCATTTCTTTTTAGGATCATTGCAGTAATCTTTTTATTTTTTTTCCCTACCTTTATTTTCTCTTCAAATCTATTCCCCATGGTGCCACAGGAATATTTCTGAAATGCAGATTTACCATGTTACATTATTCTCTCCTAAGTTTAGAATTAACTACAAAGCTCTTTGTAGGAACTAATTCCACCTCTTCCTGCTCATCTCCAGACACTCTTGCATAAACTCTTCACAAAGCTTTGACCTTCTGTTTTTCTGTTATCCCTTTATATCTTTGCCATATTGCTCCTTGTGACTGAAATGGCCTTGATACTTATTTAGTTGGATTCTTTCAAAGTTTGGCTCAAATGTGACCTCCTCAATAAAGGCTTTATGGGTCTATGGGACTGAATTAATTTTTCCATTCATCTGCATTTTCCCTTAGTACATTATGCTTAAATATCACTTATTCTAATGTATTGTGGCTAGGTTTTGGTTGCTTCCATTTTATCACAACCTCCTTGAATATTCCTGGGCTTTTGAATTGCATTTGTTCTCCAGGTCCTGGCATGGTACCTAGAATATATTAGAGGTTCAAGTGTATCTTGTCACTAATATCACCTGGTCAATACGAAGAAAGGTATTCATCCTTACTTTATAAAAATATTTCATTGAATGTCAATATTTTTATTACCATTATAATAACAATAGCTAATGTGTATAGTGCTTGTTATGGATCAGGTGTTGCTCCAAGGAATTCACATATATTAACTCATTCAATTCTCACAATGACTGTATTATTAAAATTATTATCCTTGTTTTACAAACAGAGAGGTAAGGTAAGTTTCCAATAATTAATGGAGTCAAGCTTCAAATCCAGCCACCCTGGCTCCACCGCTTATGTTTTGAAACCAACACAATAGTGTATCTTTTAGGGAAAAAGCTGATTTGTTTAAGAAACAGAGTTTTAGATTTTTTTTTCCAGGGTAGCTGAATCATTGAGGGTAATACTTGAACATTAGAGTATGTTGGCATATTGCTATAAGTCCAAAAGTTTTGGTCTCCATTTCCCCACTCTCATACTTTGTATACACCTCCATCAGAGCCTCTATCACACTATATTTCAAGGCTTTGTTTCCATGTCTGCCACTTTAATCTGGTTCCAGAACAAACTGAAGCAAGAACAATATCTTTTTGAATTTAATGTCCTAACCACACATAGCACGGTACCTGACTGATACTTGCTCAACCGATGCTTATTGAATGAAAGAATAAGAGATAGTGCTTCCATTTTTAAAGTCATTAAAATGGCCACATTCATAAATGAAAGTTGACAAGTCCTATGACTTACAACCAATGAACTTGACTCCAAGAAATATCTGCTGATTAGAATATCCTGCCTTTTTAATGAGAGGGCTTTGTTAACTACGACTTTGATCTCCTCTATCTATAGGTGGTAATTAAGATCCATAGAATCTGGAATCAGATTTGTCTTAGTGTCTTTACAGGACTGCTATGAAATTAAATGAGGCAATACATGCAAAATATTTTGAACATACAATATAGTTAGTACTCAATAGGTGTTAGCAGCTATAATATAATTATTATAAGCATAAACAGACTTCGCATTGGTATTTAAATGTTCACTTATCAAGTTTTGGTTTTGATTATGAAGCTTCTTCACACTTCAAAGAAAGCTTCAGACCACCAAAGACTGCATTTTCAAAGATCTGAATTTTTGAAATGGATTTTGACACCAGCTCTCCCACAGAATGATAAATCTTCTCAGAATCTCCTTCTAAGACTGCTATCCAGCCATCATGTTGAGCAGTGAAACCAAAAAGACAGGGAAGGGAGATTGGGCCAGGAACTGAGCCACATGGAATGACAGACAGTAAATAAAAAAGGATGTAACCTGGGAATCATCTTGATGTTAAACAGCATGCATCAAGTCGAGTGGAGGGAGAGTTCTGTTGGTGTTACCGACAAGGTGAGACCTTAATAAGTCATGTCTACTTAGTGCAATCTGAGCATCAACTGTGACAAAGCCAAGAGTAATAACTAACCAAGGTGAACACAATGTTGCACCTGGATCATGCTATCTCCAAGAGCAATTTGTGACACTTTTTCAAGTGATTCCAATAGAACACGTTGTTCTTTGCAGAAATTATGATTTTGGAAAACAGGTTAGGGTTCATGGCAAATTTTGAGATGGAAATAGTCAGGAATGTCATAAACACGCAAGAAATCATTAATAAGTTCATAACGGGAAGCTGTAGTAACTGGTAATTAGACTTCTTTTTTTTTTTTAATAAACCCAAAAATGCTTAATATAGAAACTGGCAAGTCAAGAAAACTCAGCCCAGTAAGTACTCAGGAATAAAATGAGTATCAAATGTGTATAATGAGCACTAGGATGTGGTGAGGACTTGTTGGCTTGGGAAAAGCACAGTCTCATGGGTCTGGAAGCTGGAGATGTGGGTTGTAAGTCAGGCCATGGGTCTGGCTGTGTGCGATGCTGGCTAAACTCCCAATACCTCTTTTATCCTTGTTAATTATCCCTCAGTGGCTTAAAATTCTGGACTTTGGAAAGCACTTTCCAAAAATCTAAAGATCTAAAAATCCTTCAATAGAAACAGCAAATTTCTGATGGAAGAACCAACTTTCTTTCCTGGGAAGGATCCAGCCATAAAAGGTCTAAAAATATCTTGGACAGCATATATTTGAGAAATATAAAGCAGAAATTCTCTTTTCCTGCTACCCAGATTATTCTCATATGCAATTATCCTATATCTTTATGGTTAAATGGTAGTAGTAATGTGTGTCTGGTGAGAGAACTGAGGAACTTACATTTTTCACTTCAGGGGAGCAAGGAAAAGAAAGGAATGGTGTTGGGAATGTGAGACTTTAAGTTTCCAAAGAAAAATGACTGTTCCAATGAGCTTTTCTGAGAAAGCCAGATAAAATTGTAATGTTGGATTATCTATTGTGGAAAAATAAGTATTGATAACATAATTAAGATTCTTTTGGCAACGTATCCTAGGAAAACGAAAGGCCATGCCATGTGTGAGAGGAAACTGGGAAGGGCACCAACATTTATTTGATAGAGCCCAGCTCTTTATCAGCCTTGAGACTAGATACCCTAATTCACTATCTCAATATCAATGCTTGGGTCCCATTTCTAGAGGTACTTATTTGTTTATTTATTTATTTTTGATATTGTTAATTAACTGGTTATTACAATGTGCACCTGCCCCTGAGAGTCATATCCTCATAGGAAGTCCAGAGAGAACTGGTTCTTACTCCACAGTAACTCTTTCTCTGGTCCTGTTAAATTCCATAAATTTTCTAAGGTATGTTCCCGCAGAGTACCTGCATGGCCCCTTCAATAACAGGATCACCTCAGAACACATCAGGTAATTAACTGTTCTCCACCCTCGAGCCTGGGTACAAACATAAACTGAACATTGGGCATTCCATGGCTTCCATCTTGGCCCTAAATTCAAAGTAGGATTTGAGGCAGTTGATGCAGTGCTGCCTTTCTAGAGACTGGCTCTAAATTTATAGCCATTATTTCCCCAGGGTTCTGTAGCATGCCTAATATTCAGCAGTCTTGCACTGAAGCCAACCAACGTTGTTCTTTTCTTCCATCATTTAATGTGGATTGGTTCTCTTTTCTTTAGACTTGAATCATTGCTTCAGATGTGCCTGTGGAGTAAGATGCAGTGGTCAACACAATGGAGCCTCTGCCATTTGGCTCAGGATGGTCTAGAGGTACACACCTTTCCTGAGATTTGAACTGTACCGTTGAACGCTACCCCAGGTCTTACCATCCCCATGCCTTTGCTGAGGTCTGAGTGGTCTGAAGGTCTGTGTGCAGCTGTCCACATACATAGTCCCACCTCTATGAAAGAGTTAATGGCCTGTGGCTAGAATGGCCAGGAGCAGCAATCACCTGCCAAGATTAGGCTATAGCAGTTACATTCCAATCACACAACAGTGAAAACCCTCTTGGCTTGCCATTCTCAAAGTAAGACTTTATTAACCACCAAGGGGCGGGTGGCGTGGGGTCGGGGGTGGGGGTCCCCCTTGTCCACACATTCAAGTCTGGTCCACAAAACCAAACCCTGTGAGAATCCTCTTGACAGGTTACTTTGGTCTATCATTCTACTCCCAGTTTTATGTTTCACTGTTCAAAGCACATACACCAAATGTTGGATTTGAGATGATACCCTACAAACTATAAAATCCTACCATAGTATGAGCTACCCCGGAGATATACTGGCTTCCCAAGGGGAAAAAGGAGGAATTAAGCTATTCAGGCCCAGTTTATGGCAGGCTCTGGCTTACCATTAGAATAATCATTCTACCTTCCCTGGGGAGGAGAAGACAACAGGAGAGTGAAAACCAGGTTAAAAAAAAAATATGTATGTATTTATTTATTTAAAAAGGGAAAGAGAGAGCATGAGTGGGGGAGGGGCAGAGGGTGAGGAAGAGAGAGAAACTCAAGCTGACTTCCTGCTGAGCAAGAAGCCCAATATGGGGCTTGAACCTAGGGCCTGAGATCCTGACCTGGGCTGAAAGCAAGAGTCAGACATCTAACTGACTGGAGCACCCAGGCATACTGGGGAAAATATTTTTAAAAGTATAATAATACTATTTTATAGAGAGATACAAAGTTGAATGAAATATGGTTGTAAGTGAGATATTTACTAGATAGTAGGTATCAGATTATCTGCTTCAAATCACACCCAACTATGATTTTTCACTGAGACTTATTTTTAAAGAATTATTTGGCATTAATTTTTATACACTTGGAATAAAATGGAGCAAGGCAACTAATTATGGAGATCTCTTATCAACAACAGGTTTGGCTTTGATTTTCTATCCTTTTTGCTTTGTTTCAAATTTTATAATTTAAAGCATTTAAAACATACGGACAAGAAAGAACAAATGCATTGTTTTTTGCCCTATGACTGAATGCATTGCTTGATTCAGATCTGTCCCATACAAAAAAGATATAATCTTACATACACAGCTTAAGTCTTATTTTCCTCCATCTCACACAACCTCTCTCCTCCTTACCTCCCCAGAAAAAAAATATGTTCTTCACAGGTTAATGTTTAAAATTCTCATGTGTTTGTTATGTTTTAAATAACCATGTAACTTGAGTTTTATGATTTTATTTACTTTTTATTTTTATTTAGTTCTTTAAACACTTTATGGAGAGAGAGAGAGAGAGAGAGAGAGAGCGAGCAAGTGAGCACAAGCAGGGGGAAGGGCAGAAAGAGAAGCAGACTCCCTGCTGAGCAGGGAGCCCATTCCAGGGTTCTGGGATCATGACCTGAGGCCACAGGTGCCCCTTGAGTTTTAAAACCTTAGATGAATGGTGTCAATCTGCCCACATCTCTTTGTAATTGACTGAAAAAAAAAAGGTTGAACACTGTGACCCCGAGACTTTTCAAAGGGAGTGAATTCATTCAATGAGATGCTGCCTTCTGCGACTCCAGGTTATTCACCTATCAAGAAACAACTCATTCATTTCTACTGCTTTGGAATTATCAACAGGCTCTACTAGGCATCCTCGTGCATACTCACCTCTCCTTGCACACAGGTGCTACAGTTTCTCCAGGGACGATGCCAGGAATGGTGCTGGGGGGGCACAAGGAAATGCCCATCTCCAAACTGACAAACTGCTTTCCAAAACAATCGTCTCATTGTCACACCAACCAGTACTGGTTGTGTGTTTTGACTGTTGGATGATTTGTTCTTTGGAATTTTATTATTTCATTTGTTTGAGTGTTTTCAGGCTTCAAATACAGTTGCATCTCTCCAAGATCATGTGTTTGCTTCCACTAGCTGCCTGGAGATACAACCCGGCTGAGTGCTTTGAGGTTTATCAGACTTTCTTGGTCACAAGATTCAGACCATAAACCATGGTGAGTGATGACTTGTTACAAATCCTTAGGGGACATTTTGGTTCTTGCTTTTACTCCATGGAAAGTTTCACACAGGTGTAGACCTACTGTATAACAGCTTTATTTCCTTTTCATTTTGATACAGAGGATAAAATGCTCTTTGGATAACCAACTTTATGCAGATGGTTTTTGTTAGGTATCCCACATTAGCTAGGCCCAAGTCTTATTCTCTGCCCTTGCCCCGTGGAGCCATCAAAGTGAAGCTCATGTTCTCCAGGACCTACCTAGCCAAATTCCCCAGGATGAAAGCTGGCTGTGCTACACATTGTATCACTGAATTCTAGCATTCCATCATTTTGGGCCCCTGTGTGTGTGTGTGTGTGTGTGTGTGTGTGTGTGTGTGTGTGTTTCTTGCCAGCTTAGCAAAACAGGCAAAATTATTTTTAATATTTATTATCTTATATCTACTCTGTAATGGGTCCACAACAGAGATCACAGTTAGGTCTTTGATCTACCTGTAATTTATCTTTTGTATGTAGAAAGTAGAGAGACATATTTTTCCTTCCCAAATAAATAGCCGGTTGTACCAGCACCGTTTAATAATTAAACCATTCTTTCTCCATTGAATTGTAAGTTACCTCTGTCACATGCCAAAGTTCCATATATTAAAAAAATATGTGGATATGTTCCTAAACATTCTTTTCCATTCATTTAATTTTCTTATCTACCTTGGTAGAGTCTTACTCTGATTTAATTTCTGAATGTTTGTAAGAATAGTAAAATGTGAAACCTCCCTTTTAAAATTCTTTCATTGAAATTGTTTTATTTTTAGGTTTTAATTCTGCTGGATGATTTATAGAATGAATTGACAATTACAACAAAAGAGAATTGTTAGGTTATTGATTGATCTTGCATTTAACTTTCAGATTATTTTGGAATGACTTACTATCTTTATGTGAGTCTTCCCATCCCTTTCTCTCTCTCGATCCATTTTATATCTTTCAATAAAATTCACCAACAAGATATAATAATTCAAAATGTGTTGGCACCTAAGTAACAGTGAAAAATTCAGTAGAACTTTAAAAAGAAATAGACAAACCAATTCAAAATTGCATACTTTACCACATCTTTTTCAGTAATTAACAGAGGAAGCTACAAAGAAGTTTATAGAAAACTCAGGTAACATTATTACTTATCTTGCTTTAATTGACCTTTATAGAACATCACACCCAACAACCGCAAGATACATATTATTTTCCAGCACACATGGAACATCGGCCAAAATAGACCATATGATATATAGTAAATATTAAGAAAATTTAAAGACTGAGATCATACTATAAGTTATCTCACCACAGTGGAAATCAACTGGAAATCAATAACAACAGCAAAAGTTCTAGAAAATTCCCAAATGTTTAGAAATTAAGCAACATGTTCTAAATGACTCTTAATTTTTTTAAAGAAGCAAGATAAAATTGGCAAATGTTTTGAACTAAATGAATATAAAAATATGACATATCAAAATCAGAGGGGTGTAGCCACAGCAATGTTTTGAAGGATTGTTCATTTTCAAGAAGCTATAAAAAGAGACCAAATTAAATCCAAAATGTAGAAAGCAAAAAAAAAAAAAAATACAAAAGATAAAAGAAAAAAACAACAAAATAAAAAACAAATGTTTAATCACTAAAATCAATGAAGAATAACTTCTCAGAAGTTAGTTCTTTGGAAAGATTAATAAAGTGGATAAACCCCACTAGCTGTATTGATCAAGATAAACTAGAGGCAAAGAAAATTTGTCCAATGTGTAGAATGAAAAAGAAAATACTAGTATTGATCCTTCAGACATTAAGAAGCTAATAAAGATACTATGGACAACTTTATGCTGATAAGTTTGACAAGTCCGTTTAAAAGGACAAATTCCCCCCAAAAATAAAAAAATAAATAAAAGGACAAATTCTTTGGGAATCACACCCAATCAAAACTACACAAAAAGAAATAAAACTTATAAATTATTAGAATTAATAAGTAAATTTAGCAAGGTTGCTGAGTACAACATCAATGAAATTTTTTTTTTTGTATACTAGCAACAATAAGTGGAAAATGAAATGAAAAACTATACCTTTTGGAGTAGCATCAAAAAACATTAAATACATAGGATTAAAGCTAATGAAAGATGTGTAAAAATACTATGAGGAAAGTTACAAAATAGTTTTGTGAGAAATTAAGCAAGTCTTTTTTTTTTTGCAAGTCTTAAAGACATAGTAGGACATACCATGTACATGAATATATACATTTCTTTACTGTGAAAAAAAATCAACATTGCAAAATGTCCACTTTTTCTAAATTGACCTATAGATACAAAGCAATCTCAATCAAATTCTCAGCCTTTTTTTTTTTTAATGGAAATTGGTGACTTGAGTCTAAATTCTGGTGGAAATGTAGTATCTAGAAGAGCCAAGACAATGCTCATAGAAAAACAAAACTGCATGGCTCTTAGATAGTAAGACTTACTATAATAATATACAGTAATTAATACAGTGTGGTACTGACACAAGGACACACAAATAAACTCTTGACATAGCATAGAGGCCAAGAACATACCCATTTATATGAAGACACCCGATTTTCGGTGACATTTCACCGCAATTTAGTGAGTGAACAGATGCTGCATCAGTGGAGGTCTGTCAGGAGATAGAAACCACACAACTAATTTGAGCAAAGAGAATATAATGGAAACCATTGTTCATGGAATAAAATGTTATGAACAACTAAAAAGGGCAACAGAGAATCTAAGTGTAACAGCTACAGAAAGCAAACACAGCTACCATCCTTGGAGTTGAAGGATCAAAGAGAAAAGCTTGAAAAGTGAAAGAAAGGGTTGGTGGAGGTGTTTCTCAACTCTATAGAGGGCTGTTCTCAGCTGCTGCTTGTTTACAAGCTTTGGAGGGCCAGAGGAGGAACCGGTGTGATGGGTCCCAGATCTCAGAAAAAGGAGTGTTGTTGCTGCAGAAGGACAGAACATTCTTCTGCCTCAAGTGGGGTGAAATACTGGCAGGTGTCACTCATGGAGACCATCAGCCACAGATGCCCTTGGGGAAAAAACAACAAACAGGAAAAATAAGTTTTCCTTCTCCTCCAGCTTTGAAGCCTCTTTCTAGTAGCTTCTACAGGTAGCGTTTAAAAGCAAGACAGCTGGCAAAACACAGATGTGACTTTTGCAAAGTCTCAGTCCCAGCATCACAAAACAGCATACAGCTAGGTGGGTTTGGAGTGAAAAACAGTGACTAATGAAAAACCGGCAGATGTAATGTTTGCAATAAATGGTAATGGAAAACCTGTATTTCCATGTGATAAAAAATTAACTTTAACCACTATTTCAAACCATATATAAAATTAACTCAAATGGACCATTGACCTAAATGTGAGAAAAATCAAACTTTTAATAGACACCAGGCTATTCTGACAGCCTTGAGATAGGCAAAGAGCTCTTCAACAGTCCCAAAAGCCATTAACCTCAAAAGAAAAATTTGATAAAATATACTTCAGTAAATTTTACACTTCTGTTTATAAAAAGCCGTTGTCATTCAAAGAGTGAAAAGGTAAACCACAGGCTGGGGAAAAAATATTCAAAATAGACATAAATGGTGGAACAAAAACAGTGCAATTTTAAAAAGGACAAATGAGAGCTATAAAAGAGTCACTGGCCTATAGAAATCATAGAGTTTTCCGTAGCCAGCTATTGTCAGTTCCTTCAGTTCTGGGAATGGGAACAGCCTTTGATTAGACTTCAAATCTAACCTAGACTTACATCTAATATATATAAAGAAAAATCATTAAGAAAAAGATAGATAATTTAATTTAAAAGTAGACAAAGACTTGAGAGCCAATCCACAAGAAAGACATCAAAATATCCTATAAATATATGCATCAGTAATTATCAAAGAAACTCAGTCAAATACTACAATTTACCCACTAGAATTGCTAAAATTAAAGACTGTCATTAAGCTTTGGTGAGGATGTGAAGCTCTCTTACACTGATGGGAAGTAAAAATTGGAACAATCATTTAGAAAAACTAACAATTCTGAGAAAAGCAAAACATAAGAATTCTCTTTACACAAAGGTTTCACTCCTGAGTGTTTACCTAACGGATACAATCTTATGTATCCCAAACGACATATACAAGAAAACTCGTAGTAACTTTCTTGATAATAGTAAAAGGCTGAAAAGAGGTCAGGGATTGCATCTTGTTTGTCTGAGAGTTTAAAATATCTCGTAGAGTAGGTAAAAAATCACTGGTATTAAAAAAATTGAGTAAGTATTTTGGAATATGGGAATAGAAGAGTGACATTAGGACGACCATCCTATTGGGAAACAAAGACAAATAAAACCCTCTGTTCCTAGAGCAGATTGTGTTTTTGTTTTTGTTTTTTGAAGATTTTATTTATTTATTTGACAGAGAAACACAGCCAGAGAGGGAACACAGGAGCGGGTGGGAGGAGGGCAATGAGAGGGAGAAGCAGACTTTCCTCCTCCCCAAGCAGGGAGCCTAATGCGAGGCGGCTGGATCTGATCCGGGGACTCCCAGATCATGACTAGAGCCGAAGGCAGACACTCAACAATTGAGCCACCCAGGCATCCCAGATTGTGTTTTTTATTCCTTCCCTTTGCTACCATACATCAAAGCATTATTCAGCTACTTTGAGATTGCAGCCCTTTTGTTTTTCTCCCTTATGGTTTGGTTTTTTCATGGCGTCTTCTCCAGCCCTGTCTCTTCTCTATGTCCTCTCACTGTATTCCTTTGTAAAAAAATAAAACAAAACAAAACACATCCTGGGACACTAAAGTATTTTAAGTATAGAAAGTGTGTATTTCCTAAAATACAAAGTAACATTATTAGCTAAGTATATGAACAATGATACCTAAAACCCACAATTTTGAATGAAGTCTTTTTTGGGATATGATATTCTCACTCAATTGCATAGATAGAATTTATTTGTTACCATGACAAGCAATTATTCTTCAAGCATAGTCATTTTATAACTGCTTAGAATTACTTCTAAAACTAAGTTACAGGTCAAGTAAAAATTTCCACAAACTGCTCTACTATGGTTCATTTATTACTATCCTCTTGGAACTTGACCTTTTGAAAGTGGATAAAAGGCTCAGGAAAAAGAATAATTCCATTTATTCCCTTAGTAATCTTATCAATGGGTAGTGTCAGATGAAAAGAAAAGCTAGTGTTTTTAAAAATAGAAACATTATGGTCTGACTCACAAAGAAAGTCCAAAACTACGGGCATCATCTTGGAAATAGCTATGAAATTATGAAGAAATAGGCTTCTTTTGTTCTCTCCTACCTTCACTTTCAGGATCTTTCCCCGGGGCCCTCCTGTCCACTGCTGCTCTGACCCTCTTCTTACCCTCTAGCCACACATTTGGAACCTATGTCTGGGGTTTCAGCTTTATGTGTCTGGTTTGCTTTTAACGGATTGCTATTTAAAAACAAACAAACAAACAACAAAAAAAAATTTTAAGGTGTTAGAAAAAAAAGCTGAAAATCCTACAAAATGGAATGAAGACTTGGTTGAGATCCAAACAAATGAATGTCTAGGATTTTTGGCACCATGCTAGAATAAAGGGTGATGTTTGGGGGACAAGAGGACTTGTCCATATTGCTTAACTGATATGTGAAATTATATAAAATTTAAGTTTCAGTGTTCACGAATAAAGTTTTATTAGAACACAACCACATCCATTTATGAATTGTTTACGGCTGAGTTTTGCAAAAGGGCAGATATGAGTAGGTGCAATAGAGACCATTTGACACATAAAGTCTAAAATTATTACTCCTTGGTCTTTTATAGTAAAAAAATTGCCAGTTCCTGGTGTAGAACATAAAATGAAAAAACAAGCTAGAGCATAGGCTACCAAAGTTACGACATTCTTTCTAGACCAAAGACAACAAAAAAAATCCAGCAAAAAAAAATTTGTGTAAGGCTCAGGTTCAGTATATCTTAATGTCTGAAAACTAATCTGAGATTAATAATTTCATGTGGTTTTTTTTGGAAGTATAGGATTTCCAGTAATACCTTCTCCTTTCAGATCTGCTTTATATGAAAACTTAGGGTTATTTCCTTGAAAAGTAATTTTCTTTTATTTTAATGAGTGTCATTAAGGATTTACAGTGACAGATAAAGGCTATAAAGATGAGGAAAAAATTGACCCTGCCCTAGAGGAGCTGACAGTTAAGTAGAGAAAGTAAAGAAAGCACATAAATACTGGCTTACAATCCCCCCACCCCGATTTTACTGAGAAATAATGACATACATCACCCTATAATTTTAAAGTGTATAGCATGATGATTTAATTTATATATATTGTGAAATGATTGCCACAATAGGTTTAGTTAACATTCATCATCTCATAGATATAATAAAAAGAAAGGGAAAAAATTACTCCTTGTGATATAAATTCCTAGGACCTATATATCATATACAGTGTTAGCTATAGTCATATGCTGTATATGACGTCCCTAGTGTTTGCTAGTTTATAACTGAAGGTTTGTACATTTTGACCACCTTCTTCCAATTCTCTCTTCCCCCATCTCATGTCTCTTGTAACCACAAATCTCATCTTTTTTGCTACGATTTTTTTTTTTTTTTTAGGATTCCATGTAGAGGGGCGCCTGAGTGGGTCAGTCGTTAAGCATCTGCCTTCGGCTCAGGTCATGATCCTGGAGTCCCCTCGCCATCAGGCTCCCTGTTCCAGGAAGGTGGCTTCTCCCTCTCTCACTCCCCCTGCTGTGTTCCCTCTCTGGCTGTGTTTCTCTCTGTTAAATTAAAAAAAAAAAAAATCTTTCAAAAAATAAAAAGATTCCATATATAAGTAAGATCGAGTATTACTTGTCTTTCTCTGCCTTGTTTTGGTTAGCATAGTGCCTTCAAGTTCCATCCACAGTGTCACGAATGATAGAATTTCCTTATTTTTCATGGTCCATCACACACACACACACACACACACACACACGCACACACACACACCCTATACCACAAAGTTTTATCCATTCATCCATCCCTGTCTTGGTGCCTGTTAAGTAATGCTACTATAAACATGGGACTTTAGGTATTTTTTTGAGTTAATGTTTTCATTTTGGTAAAATGCACAAATGGGATTGTTGGCTCATAGGGTAGTTCTATTTCTTTTCTTTCTTTTTTTTTTTTAAGAGTGGGGGAGGGGCAGAGGGAGAAAGACTCTTAAGCAGGCTCCATGCCCAGTTCAGAGCCCAACGTGGGTCTCAATCTCATAACCCTGAGATCCTGACCTGAGCCAAATTAATAGTCGGGCATTTAACCAACTGAGCCCCTCAAGTGCCCCTCTATTTATTTTTTGAGGAAACGTCATCTTTTTTTCCACAGTGGCTATACCAGTTGGCTTATAATTTAATAGTATAAGTGTTCTAATATAGGTAAAATGTTATGCAGAATTTTCCCCCTTCCAATTCCTCTTTCATCTGGCTTTCAGAATGAGCAATGATGCAAATATGATCATACTCTCTTGCCACCCTCTTGTTTTCAGGAGGAACTCCAAACCCTGAATATGACATTCCAGGTCCTTCACGATCCAGTCTTTACCTCACTCTGCCAGCTCGTCCCTGGCGTTTCCTCCTTTGCAGATATTTTTCCTGAATGTCATGCTTTGTAATTCCCCAGAAATGCCACAGTCCCTTGACAATAAGCCTTTGGACTTCTTTCCCCTTACTTTTCTCTGCCTAGAACAGATCTTCCTCCTGCCTGCCAAGAGAGGATTCTCTCTGACCAATTAGGACAGTCCACGTCCTGGTCTCAGTGGTGGGTTCAGAGCTGGGCACAATAGCCAAACCAGTCTCACGAATGTTGAGTCTTGGGTTCCTGATGGAGCTGGTAGGTAAAAGGTAGGCTTGTTCTATGGACATTTCTAAGCTTTGTAGAACAGAAGTCGAAACTCCTTCTGACTTCTCAATTATTATACACACTGTTTTTCTTCAGCCAGTTTGAGTTGGATTTCTTTCACTTGAAGCCAGAAGAATTCTCATAGATTTGGCCTCATGAAAAAGTAACATGTAAAGCAGATAGGGAAGAACAAGTACGAGTTTCCATGGTAGAACAAGCGGAAAAGCAGTTTTTACATAGGTTGGAGCATATATGTATTCCCTTTGCAGAGTGAAAAAAAAACTTAGAGCTATTTTCATGAGGCTTCTGAACCCCTGCTTAGAAAGGAGAATTATTATATGCTTGGATTTTACAATTCTTATGGATGTTTATCTCTGCAAAAAAAAAAAAAACGTAAATGTTTGATTAATGAGTCTGATGATTTTGTGGGACTCTATATTAACAAGCAGGTCTATTACTTTAGCCTCTTGTGGTGTCTCTGGCCAATTGGCTTCCAGATATAGTGCTAGGAAGCCAAAAATACCCCTCAGACACACACACACACACACACACACACACACACACACACAGAGGCAAAAATAATATAGTTGAAACTGCCCAGGTCTAAAAATCTGACAAACAAAATTTTCACAAGAATACTCAATACTCAACAGTAAGTATATTCCTATATTATATCCCAATTCCATATTTTAAATTTGCAAAGAATAAATAGAAATAGAGAAAACTGGGGCGCCTGGGTGGCTCAGTTGGTTAAGCAACTGCCTTCGGCTCAGGTCATGGTCCTGGAGACCTGGGATCAAGCCCCACATCGGGCTCCCCGCTCGGCGGGAAGCCTGCTTCTCCCTCTCTCACTCCCCCTGCTTGTGTTCCCTCTCTGGCTGTGTTTCTCTCTGTCAAATAGATAAAATCTTAAAAAAAAAAAAAAGAAATAAAGAAATAGAGAAAACTAATGCCTAATTTAACTCTTAAATTGAAAAAAAAATGTTTTATTTATTATACTTTTAGATGATCATTCTTCTGAAAGGTGTTGGCCCAAGGCACACTGTCACATTTGCAGTGGCAAAATTTGTTAGCAAAGCACTTTTTGGCAAGTAAATGTGTTCTTGTGTAATCTTTAAGATAGAGTTATACAATGTTAAAGCTAATGTCAGCAAGGGGGAGGCATGGGCACAGGAGTTTACTGAGTTTCTGTTGTGCTACTTTCCTACAATCCCTTAGGCTTTAAACATTCAATAGCACTTTCCTGTCAACTCCGATACTCTCCATGGCTCCCTATTACTTGGAAATGGAGTCCAAATTCAGCCTTTGGAGAGTGCCCCCCCCCATCACCACCGTATACAGTGAGTCAGGGCCAACTGAGCTAATTTTTTGGAAATTCCTTCCTCTGTTTCTTGCTACTGAAATTTTCCCTACCCAGTACACACTTTTTCTCTTATATTCTACTAAAAAATCTACATAAGTGTCAAAATTAACTTTTTAGGGTTATATAAGTGGTTACATGTCCTTACTAGAGCATTTGCAAAACAGAAAAGTATCAAAGCAGAAGCAAAAATTACCAAAATCCCATTATCCAGAGTGAACTAGTTCAAGCATTTTCATGCCGTTGCCTCCAGTCCTTGCTTTTATCTACGTTGCAGTCATTTTTCTCAGACATTTATAATTTTATACTCTCAGTGTTTTTTTTTTAATTCTAAAAATTATGTTATCAGCAATTGCCAACATCATTTAAGGTAATTTGAAAACTTTTTTTCATTGATTATATCATTCAATTGAGTAGATGCACCTGTTTAGAAATGTAGGCTGTTCCTAATTTAGGGGCATCATAAGTAAAGATTTCATGAAGATTGTGGAAGAATAATCAAAGAGCATGAGCTCTGCAGTCTGATGGATCTGGGCTTGAGTTTGAGGTCTTTTTTAAGTTATGTGATTCTGAGTTTATTGATTCATTCATTTGAGCAGATCTTTATGGAAAGGCAATTCTGAGCTGAATATCTGGAGATGGTGAGAGAACATAAAAAAGTCAGTTCCTCCTTGAGTCTACAGAAGAGTATAATAATGAACAGATAAATATGCAATATTGTTGGTGACAAGGGCCATGAAATGGAAGCAACAGAGAGCAAGGCAGACACTGGCAACTTGACAAGGGCTAGGTGGGCAGAAATACTTGGATCTTACTCATTTTATATCCTTGTGTCTAGAATAGAATATAAATATAAGTAAATTACTAATGTAAGTTATTATTTGTCAGTAGATAGCAATGTATGAATTTCCTAGAATAAGTAGGCTTAAATTTAATATAACTTTGCAGTGGAGTTTGCTTCACTGAAAGTGATTTTTCATCTTCTTTATAGTTTGCTTTAAGAGAAATTAATTGCCTTTCGCAGAAAATTTGTGCCATCAAAACTTACATTGTAAAAACAATGACTCAATGGGAAACGGGGTTTAATAGTTATTGTGTTTCTGGTTCACAATAAAATTATTTTGTGCCTTGATGTCAATGATATCAGTTTACAAAAATCTCTTTGCCTGTTTTACAGATGCTGGCTAAAATATATGAATTGATGGATCTAAACAGTGAAAACCAAATCTAAATGTGTTGCTGCTTGCTCCCAATTGATGCAGGACCCTTTTAGAGTCTTTCATTCACTCCTAGCCTTGATTTCACTATTTAGCTTGAAGCACACTTTGGAACAGTCTCAACCAAAGGAAAAAGAGGGCAATGGAAAGTAAAAGATATTAATGGAGCAGGTTGTGTTTTCTAGGTTTTGTTGTCTCTACTTTTTTCCTATTCTCTAAAGGAGGCTCTGACTCTCAGTTGTGACCTGGCTAAGAACACAGCACCAACTGAGTTTCTTATTTCATCAACCTGGACTTATCCTGTTTGTATGACTCACAAATCCACATCACAGGGAAGATGTTTGCATTTTGATTTATGAGAAAGACATGGGACCTTATTTCAATAACCATGTAAACATCTAAACCATAGCCTTAGTTAGAGACCATAGCTTTCTCAGGGTTTGTGGATGTTAGCCTCTGTTTGACAGCACATAGTAAAACTGCTGTTTCTACATGATGCGTATGTGTCTCAGCTGGGAAGAGGCACTGCTTGTATTCTTTCTTATCCTCCGAAGTGAACGCCAAAGCTGGGACGCTGTCAGTCACGCATAATCAAGCTGAGAAATGTGTGTTGTGCTCTGAAAGTGAGTTCTGCTTAGTCGCAGAGAGAGTCATGTACAGTCTCCTCCAAACACTGGGAGGTCACTAAATGGGTCGGTGCCAGAGTAAGTCATCTGAACATGACCCAAAGGAATGATGACTTTTTTTTAAACACTAGGCATACCTTCTATTGGTCTGAGACAAAGGCAACAAAAAAGTGTCCAACAGTTTCCATTGTTCTCCTTAAACTTGTGATTTGTTCTGTCCTTGGACTTGATTTAATTTTTTTTAAAGATTTTATTTATTTGACAGTGAGGAACGCAGCTAGAGTGGGAACACAAGCAGGAGGAGTGAGAGAGGGAGAAGCAGGCTTCATACCGAGCAGGAAGCCCGACGTGGGGCTTGATCCCAGGTCTCCGGGATCATGACCTGAGCCGAAGGCAGTCACTTAACCAACAGAACCACCCAGGCACCCCGATTTAATTTTAATGATAGTCTCCAAGGGGCAGCCAAATGTTATTTTTAAAATATAAATCAGATCATGTTATTTCTCGGCTTAACCTCCACCACTCCACCTTCCCCTTCCACCCCACTCCTGCTGCCCATAGCTCTCCATTGCTTAGAATGAAATCTAAAGGCCTTCAAGGTTATGCATGACCTAGTTCCTGCATGCTGTCCTCCACCAGCTGTGACCCTTGGTGACTATCTTCTAGCTACTCTGGATATTTTTCTTCTGAATCTCCAATGCTTAGAATAGTCCCAAGACATAGCTGAGAGTCAGTATATATTTGTTGAGTGATTGATCAAATGAATGAATGAATGAATGAATGAATGAATGGCTGTATTCAGCAGCTGTTATCAAATTTGGCTGCACGTTTGAATCATCTAAAGAACTACTAAAATTAAAGATGTCTGAAGTGCATGCCTAGACTTTCTGGTTTCATGTCTGCTATGGAGTAGAGCATTGGTATGTTTGCAAAAAGTAAAAAAAATAGAGAGCATCTCAGTTGGTTCTAACATGCAGGTAGAGTTGAGGACCCATGACCTAGAGGAAAGGGCCATCATTAATAAACTATGAAAATGCCTTGCTCCGACCCCTGAGCACTCTTTATTGCTTGCTATCACTGCCATGCAATTTTATGTATTTTCAAAAAGTAAATCTCTTCCTATTTCTTGCTACAAGATCCTGTTAGATATCAAATCACTGGTACATATTGGCTGTTATGGTACAATAAAGCTTGGCTCAATTTTCTTTGCTCTGTGCTAGAATCACTAAGTTGGGTTTCTGGAAATTTCTGACACGGAAAAGGAAGGACCATCTCAAGCTGTTTCACATATTACAGCTTTGCTGATTAAAAATATCTGGGTCTCAGCCAGAGGTGTCATCGTGTTGGCTACACAATTATTGCAAACAAACCGCAGATACGAAGTTCAAAGCTTATTTAGACTGGGAACACTTATTAAAGAAAATGTCATTTGTGCTCAGAATAATGGCTTGTAACTCTTCCAGCATTATTTTTCACCTAATCGGATTCGTCTTCTACAGAGCAAATTCCAAGGAGGAAATCTGGAAATTTTGGCCTGGTAGATACAAGAGACCAGATGGCCGACAGGTACCGAGCTGGTTTTTGTGGTGGGGTACACTGATGGAAAAGACAAGTCTTTTTAAGATGACAATAAATTTCCCAAATGGACTGTGTGAAATATTTAAAGGCTGAAGATAAAGGTTTTGGGTTACGTTGTCCTAAATATGAAAGGGGGATAAATGAAGCCAGGTGGGCTGCAATTTCAGACTTAAGCAGGCCTGAATTCTGAAACTGTGAACATTATAAAAGGAACTGGGTGGAGTTTGGAAGCAGTAAATTACTATAGAGTCTACCCCGGAAGCACATACACATGCTGTCTACTGAAAATGATTCTTTTGAAGGTAAGACAGTGAGGTCTCAATTAGAAAGGACCAACCCTCAAAAGATTCTCTTCACTACTGGAACGGAAAACAGTTTCTTTTCTAGATAGCAGAGCATTGAACTAACAAGAATTTTCTTTCCTCGTTCCCCTCTCACATTCAAATACTAGATCCACTACAGGTCTATCCCCCATTAGCCTCAACTCCCAAACTGAAGAGGTTCTTGAAAGTGAACTTTTTTTTCTTAATTTATTTGAGCGCAAAACTTGTCCTAAATTGATATGGGGCTCTTAATAATCTTTATTCATGTGTTTCACTGACATGATCCCACATTTGGGTGTTTCCTCAGACTTTCCCAAGGATGCTAAATGCTACTCAGTATAAGAGCCTGATTATCTTTTCAAAATCTGAAAAATTTGAATCGCAAAATACATCTGGCTTAGGTTATGAATATACTTACTCAAACTTGTCAATTTGTAAGAACTAAAACACTCATTAGAGTTGGGGGGTCAGTGATGACATACCAAGTACTTTTTTTTCCCTTTAATCCATTTTTTAAAATTAACATATAATGTATTATTTGCTTCAGGGGTACAGGTCCGTGAATTATCAGTCTTACACAATTCACAGCACTCACCATAGCACATACGCTCCCCAGTTTCCATCACCCAGCCACCCCATTCTTCTTTTATCTTGTCTAAATGTGGGGGTAGTTATGTCTGTTCTAGGGGAAACACACCTCTAAGACAGTGGGAAGAGAGAGAGCAGGCAGACTCACATGTCAACTGTTTTTTTTTTTTAAATAAATAAATCTTTTTAAAAATATTTTATTTATTTATTTGTCAGAGAGAGAGAGAGAGATCAAGACAGTGAGCACAAACGGGGAGAACAGTAGGCAGAGGGAGAAGCAGTCACCCCACGAAGCAAGGACCCTGATGTGGGACTCCATCCTAGGACCCTGGGATCACGACCCAAGCCGAAGGCAGATGCTCAACTGACTGAGCCACCCAGGCATCCCATGTCAACTGATTCTTAATTCAAAAAATAGAAGTCAACATCTAGTAACATACTGAGGGGTATTTTTAGTGCTCTAAGGCTGCTAAAAGTGGAATTTAATATGAAGTTTTTATTTTTAAAAAATTATTATTATTCTTTTGGCAGCACGTAAGCCAAGTCCTGAGAGATGATTTTCATAAAGTTTGTGTAAATATCACACAGATAAGATAATTGGTCAGTTGAACTGGGTTTAAGCCGAACTTGGGTAATAATTCTGGACTGATAATATGTAACAGATTTATTTGAACTAGATTTGTAAGTTCCTTTTCTATGAAGCATTCAAAGTTGGAAAAAATGAGTTGACTGCTTTGATCATGACTGTTGATGCCAGACTCCTGTTCCTCTCCAGTTAGGAGGCATCATCCCCAGTGTGATTGAGGCAGAGCATTAATCCCATGTTTCCTCATTGTTCAAGGTTGAGACATTTTACAGAGCGTAGTTTCCCAGGTAACTGAAACCTAGGACTTTTGATGAAAATAGTTCTAAAATATGACATGGATTTCCCACAGCAAAATGGATAGAATAGATTTTTTGTTGATATCTTAAGGTAGCATCAGGAACATTTTCTTTAAAATTTCATTTTTATGAAGTAATGACCTCAAGAACTTTTGATGTATATAGAACTGTTCACACTGCTAGCCTGAGCTCTCACAAGTCAGGGGATCCTCAATAAGGACATCCTAGCCATTTGTGTTCAAATCTGCTGAATCAACAGCCCCCACATGTCAAGTGACAGAATCTCAGCTCTTTCCCTCAATGGGAGGGTTGTCTTACTTCTCATTTATACCCTTCTGAGCTGACCTCCTGTCATTCCTCTGTCCCACCTCTCACCCTTTCTCTCATGCTGATTGCTGGAGATCTACTCATTGCCTGTACTTGTTCCATAGGTCTGTTGATTGATGATTCACCCATCAAAATAATCAGTATTTATTAATCACCAACTGTTTTCCAGGATCTTCTATGATCTTGGACTACATCAGTTAATAAAATAGACAAAACCCCTTCTCTCCTGGAACAGTCTATTGGGGGAGTCTCAAGCTCTTAACTTTCTCTCTTTGGCTAGCATCCATCTCTTGGTGTTCCCGATAGCCCCAAATTTATAACCTTTCAGTGATGGGATGTAAGGACTTAAGTCCAGCCCTCATGCTCTACCCCAGGACAACTGCTCTTTTTCTACACACCTGGTCCTGTTTCTGAATCTCCTTTTAAGATGATGGCAATTTTTTATTCAAGAGCCCCATGTAACTTGAATACTGTGGCCATCCCTCTCTCACTCTGTCTAATGTGGTTGGTTGCATATTCCAGTCTTGAATTAGGTAGAGCCCTTGTTCTTCCCATGACATATTTTTGCACATTTAAAATCTTGCAATTCTGTTAGATACTGGTGGTAATGTCACCTAAATTCATACGAGACATGTCAGAGCCTCAATTCTGGCATGAATGATATGCATTCAACAATAAATGTCTTTTCTATCTGTCTATGTCTAATGACCCCTTTCTCCTTTTCTAATTGATTACAGGTTGGCAAATCATATTAATGTCGCTAGACTGCTTTGTAAAGTAAGGGTAAATAGTCTTAGGGAAGGCTTAAGAATTGTCTTTTAAGAAAAGTATATGAGGGGAGAATCCTTGCTTTAGATTGTTCAGAGACTTGTTTTTTGTTCTTTAACCTCCATTTTATTATTTTATTATTTTCTTTATTTTTAATATAATACTGACATATAGTAATATATTATTTCAGGTGTATAATATAGTATTTTTTATTTTTCATTCTCCGCTCTTCCTTCTGGTTCTGATCCTGTTCTTGATAGGTAGCATTTTGGGGAAGTGAAGTGTTATTGAGTAAGATTTCTCCCGGTGCATTTCAGAACACTGGATCAGGAATTGAATGAGAGCACAGGACAAGAATCCCAAAGTTTTGAGATTTTTGTCTAGGTCCTCTAGTGATTATGATTCTGGGACAAATCCTGGAGCCCCTCTGTCTTCCCTCATCCCTTTATATTTAAATTTGGCATGACAACTTTCTTTACAACTTTCAGGTGTTACCTTTTCTACTTTCTTATTTTAACTTCAAGGGCATCAGATGGTTAATATTCTTCCAAAGTATTGAAGGGAATGCTTTCCTATAAAGAGATGGAGTGGCAAATTTGGGACCCTTGAGGTCCTAAATTTCAAATTTTCTGGCTTTTGCATTACTCTTAACAGGGACAAAAACATGTATTCTTACATACATTGTTGAAGTATTAGAAAAATAAAATAATTGAACATTAAAAAACTTGAAAGAAAAGTATCATTATATCCAGGATGGTGACATATTTTTTCATTCTTTGTAAAGTGTGCTTTGAAAGCAATGGGAATTTTTTTGGCGTGTTGGTTCTCCATCTTCTACGGCATGAGAAAAAACAGGTTTAGATGGTGTAGGAAAATTAAGTGAACAGAAATGGAGTCCCACATTAGCGTCCCAGACAGAACCAAACAAGGTTTGTTTTCAAATTTGTGTGGTCCTTGGCTTTTATTTTCCAAAGTCTATGCAAACAAGCAAAGGGAAAATAGGGGCAAAGTATTGGAGAGGTGAGGGCAGGGGCAAACGCTGTGAGGACAAAATGCTCAAGAAAAAATTTTTAAGCTCAATTATGTAGGCTCACGAGGTTTATATCATTTCGACATGCTTGGAATAAGTATCTAAATCGAAACAGAGCTAGAAAGCGTTTGATGTTCATCCATCACTAAATTTAACCTTTTTTTTTTTTTTTTTTTGCATTATGCCTGTTGCTATGTCGCTTTACCAGTACTTTGTGTCCTCGGGGACAGTTTTTCATCTTCAGAATTTCTTCTCCTGTGGTTAGGAAAACAAATGTCCCTCTGTTGTATGAAGAATTTGGTGGAATTTAAGGCCCATGAATGTGACATATCAGGGCATGAGAGCCTTTGAAAGCATCTTCCTTCTCTCATCTGCACTACAAAAACATCTCAGCCCATTCATTCAAATGAGACTCCCTCAAACATCAGTTTCTTAAAATGTGACACACATTCGGTATGATAGCATTAAACACAGAAATGTGTATTGGTGGAAAAACTAGAATTACTGTGAACTAGCTCTTATTTTGGTTAAATTTACTAACAAGTGAACTGTCTACACCACCTCTTCAGCTGAGACTGCATTGCTCTAACCATCCTCAAAACACTTCTTGTTCAGGAAGCATTTGCGCATGGATCTGAAGACAAGATCCAGAGGAGTATGTTTAGTATAACCTCCCCAAATCAGACCTCAGGGAGATGTTGCATCCTGTCCTCTGGAATTTTTTTTCTCTGTCGTTTGCCCTAGAAACTTGACCTTCAGGCAATGCTGTGATATCTCTTCCATCTGACCTGTTCTCCCTTGCAGGTGGAATGATGGAGGGTGGGGAGGCATTGTTTTAAATAATTCAGTGGTGTTTCATGTGGTTAATTATTGTTGTCCCTGACTGTTTCTTCTAATATATTTTCATTAACATTTTATTGTAGCCTGAGGCTAGTTAAAACCCAGGAGACACTTTTATAAATCCACACCCCTTCTCTTCCAATTCTCCATCTGTACTCACTAACTGGTTCACTGAGGGCCACTTGCAGAACTGCAAATGATAAACATTTTAAGGACAGCTGGCTTTATTTTTAGTGGAATAGGAACTAAACTTTGATCAATGAAACAACCATAAAAGAAAAAAAAACATAGGAGTTCCTTTTGTTAACTAGTTGCTTCAGTGAAGAAATACAAGCAAAATCATATTGAAATTTTCTTTTCTAACATAGGAAATTGCAAGCAGGGGACTTGGACCCATAAAAATTGGAAAATCTTTTCTCTCTGCCTCTTAGATTTCCCACACTGGTAGAGTTCATCTGATACATGCAAATTGATTGTCTTAGTAGTAAAGTAATGTAAGGAACTTGAAAGAAACAGAGCAGGTGAGCAGAAGGCTGTCTCAGAAAGAAAATGTACTGGAAGAGCCTTGTATTTAAGACCCAGAAACTTTCTGATTTGAAGGCCTGGCTTCACATGGTACCTCTTTCCAAACTCCTGACTCCTTCTCTACCTCTGCACTATCCCCTCTATTCCTAGAGCCCAGTTTCAGCGTTGGAACTTGATGTTATGTCTCCATGATGGGTGTGATTGTCCTGAGCAGTGGGCACCCGACCCAGGTTTCTTTTCTTAAAACTCATCCCCTGAGGGTGCCTGGGTGGCTCAGTGGGTTAAAGCCTCTGCCTTCAGCTCAGGTCATCATCTCAGGGTCCTGGGATTCAGGCCTGCATCTGGCTCTCTGCTCAGCAGGGAGCCTGCTTCCTTCTCTCTCTCTGCCTGCCTCTCTGCGTATTTGTGATCTCTCTCTCTGTCAAATAAATAAATAAAATCTTAAAAAAAAAAAACTTCCTATAAAAAAAACAAAACTCATCCCCTGAAATTTCACTTGTCTAGGAGATTATTGTAGTGTTTTAAATCTTTTTTCCTTTTTCTGTTAATCAGAGTGTTCAGAACTTTTAATACCAGGAGCTTCACACAGACTTTAATTCCTGCATAAAGGTTTTACTTGAGAATTTAGCCTTGATCCTATTTAGGACAATAGTGCGACAATTCAGTTGGCTGGAGTGGTTCAGAAAGAAGAGCAATGAGCTAGTTGCCATGGAAGGACACTCTATCAGAAGCCACTCAATTCCACCTGCCAGCTGGGTGATGGCGCAGGGGGCTGCCCACACCATCCTGGAAGTCTTTCAAGATCTTGCCACAGTAATTGGCCCTTGTTGCCTCTGGGAAGAAATGGACTCACTCTGAAACACTTTCATTAAGTGGATGACCTGTGTTCTTGGTCTGACTCTGTTCAAGCATTCATTTTAGAAGTTGTGAGAACTGATCCTGTTTATCTCCTTATATCCATTCCTTCCTATGGAGTTCAAGATCTCCTCCTTAACCACTTAAGGGTAATGGAAGGCTTCACTGTCATTCACCAATGAACTATGTATTTACCGAGCACTAATAAATATTTTGCTTGTAATTCAGAGGATTGCAACAGGTGCAATGGGGAGAAGCAGGCTTCTGGCTCAGCAGGAAGCATGATGTGGGACTCTATCCCAGAACCCAGGGATTATGACCTGAGCTGAAGGCACACACTTATCTAACTGAGCCAGCCAGACATCCCTCAAATTATCAATTTAAATTAATGTCCTAATGACTATTCTTGCAGGATATAGATGTGAATTTTATTGTAATTTTGTTATTTCCTAGATTAAATCCCTAGAATGGGATGAGAAAAACAGTCTGAACACTGAAAAAAGTTCTTCTTGGACTATAACATACTCATAAAAAGCACACATATCATAAATATACAGCTTGTTGAAGCTGCACCTAGACTGAGAGACTGCGTGTTGTTGGAAAACCACAACTCCCCCCTGTGCTTCTCTTTAGTCATGACCCTCCAAGGGCCACCACACCGTGACTTGTAGTACCTTACACTATTCTGTCAACTTTTGTACTTTGTATAAAGGAAATCATAAAGAGTTCATCATTTATGAGGCTCACTCATATCATGGCATATAGTTGAGGATTGTTTATTCCATTACTGATAGAATTCCATTGCAGAATGATGCCACAATTTATCCATTCTATTTATTGGAAAACATTTGGATGGTTTCTGGATTCTGGCCTCTGCAAATAGCACTGCTAGGAACATTTTAGGGCCAGTCTTTCGGTCCCCATAAGGAGGAATTTCTGTTAGGCATAGGCGTAGATGGGAAGTGGTTGGGGTGTAGCAAATGCAGTCGTCAGCTTTAGAAAACTGCCAAACCTTTTGTTTAAGTAGTTTTATTTATTTACCTTCCCCACAGCAGCGTCAGAGTTCTGGGGGCTCCACATCGTTGCCATACTTATACTGTCAGTCTGAGCCATAACTTCATTGTAGTTTTAATTCACATTGTTTTTCTGATGGTTAACAGAAGCACTTCTTCATACATTTACAGTTACCGGCCATTCGGAAGTCTTCTTAGGACTTTTTTAGGTTTGTGAACCTGTCTGTTCAAGTCCTTTGCCCATTTTTTTAACAAGTTGTCTGTCTTTTTCCTCTTGGTTTGTAGGAAAGGAACTAAACGTTTTGGTTAAAGATCCTCTTTAAAACTCTAGGGATAGGGGCGCCTGGGTGGCTCCGTTGGTTAAGCGACTGCCTTCAGCTCAGGTCATGATCCCGGAGACCCATATCGGGCTCCCTGCTTGGTGGGAAGCCTGCTTCTCCCTCTCTCACTCCCTCTGCTTATGTTCCCTCTCTGGCTGTGTTTCTCTCTGTTAAATAAATAAGATCTTAAAAAAAAAAAAAAAAAAACTCTAGGGATAGGCACACAAACTTAATCAGCTGAGCACTAGGGAGAAGAAGAGATAGTCCCTGGAACTCACATATAAGTAAAGAATATCTGCTATGTGAACCAAAAGGATGTATTTTAGATGTGAGAGCAAATTTTAATTCTACTATGAAATTTTAAAAGCTGTGCTTTCTGTAAAATTCCCCACGTCTCAGAGTGCATGAACCAGGGTGTGAAAACAGCAATGTTTAGTCTGACATCTTATTTTGAAGCATTTTTTAAAAATCAAATTGTGTGAATGCTCCAGTCTAGCAATAGAAACATAAAATGACAAGGAAACAATTTTAAATTCTCTAAAGAAGAAATGAAGAAAAAATTATTCTAAAAATGTTTGAGTTTCAAAATGTATCTCTATTTAGATGGTGATATTTCCAGGGATATAGAGCAGATGTGCTGGCCTGGGTCCAAGCCCTGTGTGGAGGTTGGAATCAAGGAGGACTGTTACATTATGTGTGAAATGCCACTTCAGTTCAGTTCAGAGTCGGCTAGTAAATGGGTAACACCAACTTTATGGTCTTTTCAGGCTGATTAGCAGGAAAAGCATTCCCAGGTGCAAATATCCACACACTTAAATCATTTTTAAGAAAAAAAAAAAAGAAGGCATCATATGAGCCATCTCTTGGTCTCTTCTAGATATTGTAGGCTGAATGATTTTATGTTTCTAAAATTAGGTGGGTTTCAAGGGCCATAATATTCCCCTTTCTTAAAGAATATAATAATTCTATGTCATTTTAGTGACACTACATTACATTCTGTGGGTAAAAAAAAAAGTTGAAGTTGAAAGTTAAGTGGAGTGAAATCTCACTAGTTCACTTGGGCATTCTTCCACAATTCTTTCTAAACTGTACAACTTTTATCAATTTGGGACGAAACAAACTATTGTTGAAGTTTCTGTCCATTACTTTCTTAGCCACAAAAGGAACATCACCCTGAAATATTAAATTCAGTGTATGTGTGAGATGGTAAGACTGCATCTCTGAGACATTTAGAAAAGTTTATTCTGTAGAGAAAAAAATGAGGAAGGCTTTGTGAGTATTTGTGCATCTGTCTTCACTCTCCATCCCTTTTTCTTTCTTGTATAGCAGAGAAGTTTTCTACTGGTTTGTAGAAAGGTAAAAAAAAAAAAAAAAAAAAAAAAGGAAGAAAGAAAGAAAGAAACTTTAACTTGATAATAAAAGGCAAATAAGAGGACATATAAACATGCAATGAAGGAACAAAGGTTTTCCTTTCCATCAAGAATTTCCTGAAGAACTCACAGATTTCACCCAAGTAATCAATACCTTATTAAGTTCATTTCTTGGAAATCTTGCCTAAGTTGACACACGAAACTTCTTACACACACACCAAAGTATAAAATTTGAGCCACTATCCATCCTACAGGATACAAAATTGGGGGTGACTCTCAAAGAAATTTTGGTGAACTTGAATAGAACAGCTGCTCTTTCCGGATTTTATCAACCCATGTGATTTCATCAGCAAATGTTGCCTTCTTTCTTCTGTGGCCTTTTGACCTATGATGATCATCAATTTAAGATCAAGGCCCATGACCCAGCATCATTGCTCTGGGACTTATTGTAGAATGCAAATAAATCAAGAAATGAGGAGTGAGGTCCAAATTAACAAACAGCATCATACAGAAGAGATCAGTGGGGCTTTTATGTGATTTAACTAGGACTAAGATGACTTTTAAGGGATATGAGTAAATCAGATGTCCTTTATTTTAGGCTCTGTGAAAACTGAAGTACCATCACCTTTAAGTTTTATAAATGAAGAAGCAAAACATTATAGTATTACATCTTTTTTGTGAGTGCTCAGTAAACATATTTTCCAGATATATTTTTTCATTCCATCTTATAAGACAATACTTTAAGTCATGAGACTGATGTTCCTAAGTGGCTTATGGAAACAATATCATGACTTCTCATCATGCCTCATGCTTTTCTTGGGCATGAATTTCAATGTCTGCACATAATGGCTATATGAACAAGAAGGATCAAAAGACTACTATTGACTCTATTTGAAAAAGAACTCTTCGGGTGGCGCCTGGGTGGCTCAGTTGGTTAAGCGACTGCTTTCGGCCCAGGTCATGATCCCGGAGACCCAGGATCGAGCCCCACATCAGGCTCCCTGCTCAGCGGAAGCCTGCTTCTCCCTCTCTCACTCCCCTTGCTTGTGTTCCCTCTCTATCTGTCTTTCTCTCTGTCAAATAAATAAAATCTTTAAAAAAAAAAAAAGAACTCTTCGAATCAATAAAAGTAAAAAAAAGAAATGCAAAATAATGAGGGAATAATTTACTTAGAACAGACTGTTTTAATAATGTTGCCTGTCTACTGTGCTCATGGCATGGAGAGCTACTCAATTTTTAATCAGATTTTAGGTACTTTATAAATGTAAGATTTAAGGTAACCACAGAATTAGAGAAGCTAGATTTGACCATAAATGTCAGAAAATACTAACTTCAGATCTTTTCTTTGTGCTCAGAGGGTTTTAGGCAATATTGTCTCTGAAGCATAGAAGTGCCACACTAGAATTACCCTGTGTGAAAATGAATACCTGATTCATGTCAGTCTTCTACTCGAAACTATTTACTTGATTTCCCTTTCTCTTCATGATCAAGCCCGAACTCCTTAGCCTGCCTGATGTTCAAGAGCCCCTGTGATCTGCACCTCTATTCTTATTTCCTATTATTTATTTGTTTGTTTGTTTATTTATTTATTTTTGGTAAAGTGTTGTCCTTGGATTATCTATACCAAATAAAACCAAATGCTTATTAAAATTAAAGCTGAAGCTCTTTGTTAATTCATATACACATTAGATACTGAGATCTCATATTCAACATGAGCTCTCTATACCAACAAACACCATTTGATGTCTCCAACATGCTTTCTTGGGTTTTCTCTTTGGGTGCTGGCTCATAATACTCTTGGCATATCTTTTCTGTTTTCCATCAGTCAAGACTCAACTCTGTTCTAACCTCCTCTATGAAACCATCCCTGGGTGATTTCTTTGGAGTCTATTTTTTTTCATTCTTAAAGTAAATAATAATAAAATAAAATTAAAGGGATTATTGTGAGATAATGTTATTATTACAATCATGACTTGAGTGGAAGGCAGACACTTAACTAATTGAACCACCCAGGCACCCCCAAATGGGGACTTTTTAAACAGAATTTTCCCAGAAGGTAAATTATTAATACTACAAAAAATATCGGTCTTCCAGATTTTCAGGAGCACATCTCCCTTTTGCATTTTTAGCTCTGACCTATTTCTCCTACCTCTCCACCTGAGTATATTTCATTGTTTGTGAGTTTATGTAGATTTACAGATAGGTAGAATTCAGACTCTCCTCAAATGCTTCCAGATCTGTCTAGACTACTGAAAGTGCAAGAGAGTAGAGGGAAAGATTTGAGATAAAGCTTGCTCTAGAGTGTCTACAATAAATCAGGGTTCAATACCAGCAAGCAACAACCAACCATTAACAAGCACATATGGATCTGTTCCGGAAGGTGTGGGGATACTGAGACTTAGTTAGCAGTGGGCTTGTTTGCTTGTTTGGGCTGTGGGAAACTCCTTTGTCCCTAACTCATTTGATTTACTCCCACAACAGCTTTTTGTTAATGAATGTTCTCTCTGTATCCTCTGCTGGCTTACTCCCCTCTCAGACAAAAAGACATTTCCCAAAGTCTTTGTACATTTCTTTCAGCTGGTTCTGTTCAGTGTGCTTCCTTAATAGCTTTGTTTTACTGGTGCTTCAATTTGAAAATACAAATACAAAACCATTTGGATGAAGAAATTGACAAGGAAAATCTTTGGCGTGAAACCTTTCATTCATGGAGAATGAGAAAGACAGGAATCAGGCATTTACTTAGCAAATTCAGCTTCAAAAATGGGAAAAGGCTACTTGAAGAAGCCACAAACAGAAAGCACCTGAGGTCAAACCCCTGGAGTCTGAGACCAGTTAGTTACCCTGGATGACAAATTAATGTTGGAAAATATTCTAGCCAGAGGAAACTTTGCACTCTCTTTTGAAGGGGAAACAGAGCTTTTCTGACAAAAGGCCACTGCACACTCAGAGGCATGATCAGTTTTCAGATTCTAAGGGCCTGAGGAGAAAAAGGAGCTTGTCAAGGGAATGGGGAAAGATTGAATTAAATATGTGTGGGAGGTCGTGTCAACCAGTGATCATATTACACATCCTCAGTTCATTTGACACAAACACCTTGGGCTCCTAGACCCAGGAAATATATGAATTTGTTTAATAAGATACAGTGGACACTGGATTTCCCTATTATAAACTAGAACCTTCAGGCTGATCTGAACCATTCCCCTTCTCTTTCCTTTTCTGCCTTAAAATTCTCATCCAGTATGTTGTCTTTTTTTTAAATTTCTAGAATTTCTACTGACCTTTTTCTTCAAATCACCTTAAAATTCTCATCCAGGATGTTGTATTTGTTTAAATATCTAGAATTTCTACTGAGCTTTTTCTTCAAATCATCTCTCCTTCAATTTCAGAATCTGATAGATTGATCTTCTTTACAGAGTGAATGTTTGTGTCCTCCCCACCCCAAATTCATATGCTAAATTTCTACCCCCCAGTGTGGCTGTGTTTGGAGATGAGACCTTTCAAGGAGGAAATTAAGGTTAAATGAGGTCATAAGAATGGGTCCCTGATCCAGTAGGATTCATGTTCTTATAAGAGGAGATACGAGAAATCCTGTGTGAGAAAGGCCATCTGAGGACACAGCAAGAAGGCAGTCATCTGCAAGCCAGGAAGAGAGCTCTCACCAGAAAGCCAGTCGGCTGGAAACTTCATCTTGGACTTCTAACTTTCACACTGTGAGAAAATAAATTTCTGTTATTTAAGCTGTTCAGTATGTGGTGATTTTGTTATGGCAACCCCAGCTATCTAATACAATCTTGTTTTCTCTTACCATTGTGAGGTCTGAAGACTCAAGCACTTTGAGCCACAATTTTGCCAACTGTGAAAATAGTTTAATGACTTTCAATTCCAAGGGAAGCTTAAGGATTAAATGAAAAAAAAAATGCATGTAAAAGTTGTTCGTATACAACATCAACATGACAAATTTTACCTCACACTTCTCTTCCCTGTGGTTGAACATCTCCATAAATGAGGACCCACAACACTCTCAGGTACTGGTTGGAACATCTCTGATTTTTTTTTTTTCTAATCCCTTCTGATTATGTCATTTGTATTCTTAATATCTCTTGGCACTATGGGAAGGAGTGTTCAGTGATTAAAGAACAAACTCTCTCTTATCCACCCTACTTCTCACCCAATTGAAAAATAAAGTATGGGAATTAGATGGGCATCAAAACATCTGCTACACTGGTGAAGCTGGATTGGCAAAAACAGCTTGAGATAGCACTTATACAGATAGCACCCATGTTCAGTTGGGCCTATCTAACTGGGTCATGAGTACAGTAGGAACACTTTCCCCACATGGGATGGGGGAAGGCAAAGGCTGCCCCAGAAAAAGACCCTCTGCAGAGAGATCCAGAGGGAAGACACAAGGGCAGGGCTGAAATGCTCGGTTCTCTCTCCTAGACTTGTCTGTGGGATAAACCATTTCTTCTCTCTTGGTGAGGAGCGAGGGGGCAAAAAGAAGGGGAGGAGGGCTCACATGGTACTTCACCATTCATGCCTGGGTTCCTATCATTTCCAATGAATCTTAAGTTATCATTAGTTGTAAGACACATCGTTATTCTATGTTTCACAGAGAAAGAAAAGAGAAATGCTGCCAATTTAAAGTCAGATGTACTAGCAGATTGTATGATGGTTCAAGATCTCAGAAATGGTGAAATGGACAGAAAGAAAGAAAAAAGAAAGAAAGAAAGAAAGAAAGAAAGAAAGAAAGAAAGAAAGAAAGAAGGAAGGAGAAAGAAAGAAATTGCCTTTCAAAATTTGTAGAATACAGTATTTTATTTTGATCTTATTTATTTATTGCATCTCATTTCTCTTTCCTATTCAATTTAATTCCTCAAATGAAGACAGTTACTTTGCCTGCCCTGTTCACTACCATTCCTATTTGGGACAGTGTATGTACCTAACAAGGAATATTATTTGATGACTGGAAATGTGACCATTGTATGTAATTCAAATGCCCTGATGATCCCCTAGGGAGGTGCCACACTCCGGAATAACAACATCCTTCAGTAATTTAAGCAAGTACCAACTTCTGTTAGAGTAGGAGTAGGTCATGGTTTCTTTAATGGGCACCAGATGAAAGAATTGGCATACGTTTAGGGTCCATGCATATGAAAATGATGAATCTTGGGGTGTCTGGGTGGCTCAGTCAGTTTAGCATCTGCCTTTGGCTCAGGTCATGAACTCCAGGTCTTGGAACTGAGTCCCACATTGGGGTCCTTGCTCAATAGGGAATCTACTTCTCTCTCTCTCTCTCTCTCCCCTTCTGCCCCTCCTTCCTGCTTATTCTCTCTTTAAATAAATAAATAAATAAATAAAATCTTAGGAAAAAAAAGGGAAGATGATAAATCTCTAAATCTTGAACTCGCACAGCATGGTGAGATGCTTTTACCAGGGGTGGGTAGAAGGCAGGCATGGAGGCTGATGGAGAAGCAATAGACCCGGGTCTCCCCTTACAAGGGTGTGTGCTCCCTGAATGCGAGATCTTTCCATGTGCAGGTGGTGAAAGTAGAGACTGTCTTAAGCGCACAGAATACCATTCCACAAATCACGCTCATCTTACTTTGACTACATCCTAGTAGGATGTTCTCTTGCAAGATGAAGAATAAATTGATTTCTATATTTGTTATTATTAATTCTTTATATTTAAATAGCATCCATTATTTCTAATAATAAGCCTTCATGTTTCCTGGCTCTGCAAAAAGTATGTTCCCATCACTCCATTGCTTCCCTGTCCCACGCTCCTGGATAGGTAATATGCCGTAGGACAGCCTCTAGAATCAAAACACCCAGCTTCGGCAACCGTCCACCAACCACCTCCAGGTTGTGAAACATTGAAAACATTGTCTTTTCTGTGCTTCAGGTTTTTTTTTTTATCATCTCTTAAGTGGGAATAAAACACTAATGTCTCAGGTTGTTATAAAGATTAAGTTAGGGGCACCTGGGTGGCTCAGTCAGTTAAGCATCTACCTTCAGGTCAGGTCACGATCCCCGGGTCCTGGGATCAAGTCTGGCATCGGGCTTCCTGCTCGGCAAAAAGCCTGCTTCTCCTTCTCCCTCTGCTGCTCTCCCTGCTTGCGCTCTCTCACCCTCACTCTTTATCAAGTAGATAAATAAGTAAAATCTTAAAAAAAAAGTTTAAAAAAAAGATTAAGTTAGATGGTTCATATAAACCTTTCACCAAGAGGGCATGGCCCATTCCGCCCTCCGCTATGGTTCTTCTGTGTCTATGATCTCATTTGATTCTCACCCAACCCTCTGCACGAAGAAGAATAGGTTATTCACATTTCATAGGAAAAAAACCAGGTTTTAAAAAGTCAACAGCATTCCCCAAGTATACTGATCCTACCTGGCAAATGTCAGAACCAGGACTGGAACCTATAGATTGTGGTGGAGCGTCCCTGAGAACTTCTGGCATTTAAGAATAACACAGCCTCTTTGGATCTCCCCGTCCTCACCAGGAAAGTTGTATCTCTAAGGTTCCTTGCAGCTGTTTTGATACTGTGTTCATCTGTTAGTCCCTGGGACCCCAAAGAGCCAAGTGTAACTTCTGACAGCTGGGAAGCCACCGTGGGGCAGGCTGAGAGCTTCTCGCAGATCTCAGCCCATGGGGACCAGATGAGTTTAGTCCCTGGACCAAAGGCTGAGTCTACCAGTCATTCGTTCTTTGTGAATTATTTCTGAAGTGTATTCTCATGGTATTGTTATCATCACAATATATTATTTATTAAGTGCCATCCCTTGATGCAGGGCTATGTGGAACACACAGCAGACAGGGATTTCCCCCGAGGAAATGGAAATGGAATTCAGATGGTCATGATTCATGAGATAACAATAAAGCTACTCAGAGTGTGCAAACACAGTTTGCAATGAGATCAGCCTTGGAAGGCACAGTTAATGGAAGTATTTGATAGGAGAGGAAGAGGGAAAAGTTGCTTGGCACTAAAGCAGCAAGAAATGTTTCCAGGTATATAAAGCATCATGAAGGTCATCAGCAAAAGGAATAAAAAGGTGGGAAGTAGAGAGAAAACCAGGATCACATCAGTCTTTGGAAAGGGATAGAGTGCAGAGGGACAGAGCAAAAGCAATGGCCCAGTCCGGAGTTGGGTATTTGTGGCTGTCTCCTGGTGCCATGGGCTGTTAGTCCTGGGACAGGCTGAAAGGACATGTCCTACCCCATTAAGGGAGGCGGCTCCATATGGTTGCCGAGACCAGGAAAGACTGGAAAGCCATATCATGTCTGTACTGGTTTTTCATCTCCGTTTGGTTTTGTTTGTTCAAGTTAATGAAAATGATGTGCTATTGTTATATACTGATGCCAGAAAAATTTTCACCAGAGACTTAAAAAATGTGTTTGGTACTGTGCCCATTTCATGTGGTTTCACTTTCCCCGGTCTTCTCTCCTCCCTCCCTTCTTCCCTCCCTTCCCCTGAAGGCCTTCTCTGATGCTGATGGATTAATATCATGCGACTGGAAGGATACTTGAGAGAATTCAGCTAGGCTGGTAAGCTAGCCCCTAAAAAATAAAGTGATGGAAAACTCTAAAGGCGAATGGAGTTAGTATCATATAGAAGACATATTTGTAGAATCACCCAATAGAAACACATAATTAATAGCTTCTCAAATTCATAGCTGGAGCTAATGAATTAGGGTGAACACACCTCCATCTGGGAATAATTAATAGTAACTTATAAACTCCTTAAGGAAAGGAACTGTGTCTTCACCTTTCTCATCCCGTCCTCTGGGTGCCATAGAATCTGTTGTGTCCATCTAGTCTTTCAAAATGTATTAAGCATAGGTGTTGTTCAAAGACGCTGGGAGATACCAAAGAAAAATCAGGCATCTTTGCCCTAATGAAACCTAAAACTTTGGGGAAGAAAGTAAAACAAGATAGAATGTGATATCTGTCCTTGGTAAGCTAAATCAAAGAGACATGGGGCTAATTTGTAGGGGGAATATATATATATATATGACTCAGGGTTCCCAGTACGATGAGACAGACATTCTACTCTAACTGGCTTAAAACACAAGTGGGAATTTCTTAGCTCAATCAACCCCAGAGTAAAAGGTATTACTAGATCTAGGCAGAGCAAGTGCTTAAATGACCTACCAGGAATCTGTCTTTCACCACTGTTTGGCACTATCCTTTCTGAGTTGAGATAATCATAAGAGAGGCTCTATCCATGTGGTAGCAAAAATAACCATTGACAGCCCGATATTTATGCTAAACCATCTGAATAACAGTAGCAGCAAAAGAATACTTCTCCCCAGAAATTCCAGCAAAACTCCCGGGGCTTCATCTTCTTTGAGCAACTTTGGTAAATTACCTATCCATGTACTAATCATTGTTGCCACAGATGGAATAGACGTATTGGTGAGGCTTATGTCAAGCACTGCTTTCTTGGAGCCCAAAAGGAGGAGTCAGGTCCTTCCAAATCCCAGAACTCCTGGTGAGAGAGGAATTTCATCATGATTCCAGATGAGAATCATGGTTATCAGAAGAGGGAATGAATGCTGGGTACATAAAAGCAATGACTCTCTAAAGTGTTGATGGCAATCTATGAAGGACTAATTGTGACCCCCCAAAGTTGGGTAGGCTTGAAGGGTGGAGATGGGGACTGGAGGTCGGGTGAACATCTCCTGTACAATACTTCCACTTGTATACTTAAAAAGGTTGAGTCACACCAGCATGTCTCGGTGGAGCTTTTCCTAACTATGCCATTGTAATACCACCCTAGGAGGAAAGAATAGATTTTACAATAGCAGTCAGCTCCCCATTTGAGGAGAAATTTAGTCATGGAGGTACCAAAGGGATGCATTGGGGAGGTGATGAGTCAGGAACATCTGAAGGAAGAGTAGGAATGAAACCAGGAGAAAGGTGGTAAGGTGTTCTTGTGTTTCAGCTTTGGGCTGGAGAGGGGCAGTGATCCAGAGAGAATTCTGTATGTAAAAACTGGCAGGTGTGGAAGGATTTACACCGAAGAATTAACACTGTCATATCAGAGGTTAGGACAGGAAGGAGAAAGGAGGGAGATCATCAATTTTTTCTCTATGTAACAATGTCCTTTAACTTGATCCAATGAACTTGCATTACCTTTGTAATATTTTAGCTCCATCAAATAAAGGAAGACAATTGCATTAGTAAAATCTAATAGAATTTTAGATCCATAAGAGAACTTGGTCATTTGTAGGAGCTGAGAGAGGCAGAGTAACTTTCCTTTTTTTTTTAAATTAACATATAATATATTATTTGTTTCAGGGGTACAGGTTTGTGACTCACCAGCCTTACACAATTCACAGCACTCACCATAGCACATACCCTCCCCAATGTCCATCACCCAGCCACCCTATCCATCCAACCCCCCTCCCCTCCAGCAACCCTCACCAAAGTAACTGTCTTAAATCTCATCCAAAACAAACAAATACTAGGATCAGAACCCAAGTTACTTGGTTAAAAAGAATGTATGAGGGCGCCTGGGTGGCTCAGTTGGTTAAGCAACTGCTTTCAGCTCGGGTCATGATCCTGGAGACCCGGGATCGAGCCCCACATCAGGCTTCCTGCTCGGCGGGAAGTCTGCTTCTCCCTCTCTCAGTCCCTCTGCTTGTGTTCCCTCTCTTGCTGTGTTTCTCTCTGTCAAATAAATAAATAAAATCTTTAAAAAAAAAAAAAAAGAATGTATGAGGTTTTATAATCACTCCAACCATTGCTCATATTTTCTCCAGCTTTTTTGTTATGTAAATAATTGCTATTTACTGAGCTCTTACTGAACACCTGGCACTGTACTAGGTCTCAAAAATATAGCAATAAGCACAGCATGTGGGGTCCTGGTTTCAGCCTCGGTCTAATTCATTCAACAGTATATGTCAATTATGCCAAACGGTATGTAAACTATCTATGTTTTCAGGTACATGATTGTGAGGAAAAAGTCCAATCTTAAGTCATGCAATTCTGATTTCCTGGGTACCCAGACTGGCTGCTGTTGTTTCAATCTCTCTGAAGCAATGTGATATGTAAAAGCTATTTCTACTGAGATGGTTGCAACATTCCATGTAGCAACAACTATCTTCCCTTCAATTATCCACCCTTCAGTCATGTTGGGTGACTAATCCTCTATTGACTCTATATTAGAAAAAGGGGAAAAAGAAGTTTGGGATTTCCAAGTTTGAGTCCTTATGGAGATGTTCTCCCCAAAAGACAAACGTCTGGAGTTATCCCCTATTGGGGTATTTCAGCTATTTATTATAATGAAACAAACACTGTGGGAGAGATATCAACCTAAGTGTTATCATGGTCCATGACTTTGTAAGATACTTATCAAATTTCCCCAGAGTTTTATTTGAAATTCTAAGGAAATAAAAGGCTTATTCAGGGAAAAGATGGAGAAAGTGAAGTGGAATGACAGGGAATTTATTCAAACACTCTCACTCGAAATAAGCTTATAGTTGAGTTGGGTGGAAAAGGTTAGTTTTTTCTGGATCCATTCCTAATTTGATGCTAGGAAAAGATAGATCTAAAGCCGATTTTAAAGAGCCAATTTGACTTTAAAATACTTGAGTTTTCCAGTTGAACATTTCTCCTCCAACATGAGCTAAGGCAAGGTAGTAAATCATACATTACTTGATAGGTCTTTGAACTTTCCAGCTGTAATTTACTGTGATGAAGCAGAAAAGTACAAATCTGTACTTCACTGGTCAGAAGGCTTTTGTAGGTTATTGGTCCAATTTCATAATTTACTTTTATGGTACAAAAGACACACCATGATAATCTGTTTCTCTGATTATTTTTTGGCATCAGTGGAGACTTTTGTTTTCTCAAAAACAATCCTATCAGTCATTTAAAGAAATTTGGCCCTAAATGTAGTTCTGGACCCAAACACAATTCTGCACATCTGGCTTCCCTTCTCTCAATGAGTTACATCTTCATAAGATTTTATTTTATTATTTTTTTAATATTTGATAGTAACCTTCAGATATAGTTGGCAGTAAGCACGTATATGTCTTCATATGTTGGAGAAATAAGAGAAGGTAGAGGGGCAATTAAGTAGTAATGAGATAGGTCTGTCTGGAATCAATCAATCAATCAATCAATTCCACAAACATTTGTTAATGCTTGCTCATACAAACACTGCACTAGGTGTTGGCATTTTTAAGGCAAATAAGATAGATTTCTCCAGTGAATTTAACTGAGACTCAAGCAAAACCATTATTAATCTCACAAATACTAATTTGCCTCACGATCCACAATATGATGAAAAGTGTCAAGGTGTTAAGAGATCACATAACAGAGAAGCTTATCCTTCTGAGTAGATGACTCTCTGATTTAGGATTCTAGATTTAAGATTGCCCATCACATCTATTCTCACCCCTCTTGTGGTCGATTTGCCGTCTTCACGTGGGTATCTGACAGAGAGCTCAACCTCACCCAGGAGAAACACAGCTCTCTATTTTTCTCCTAAAATCTACTCTTCCCCCAGTGTTGGCCATTTTAGTGTTTTCTTTTCTTTTCTAAGATTTACTTTTTTATTTTATTGAGAGAGATGGGGGATGGCAGAGAGGGAGAGCGAGAGCCTGCTGAGCACAGAGTCCCAGGTGGGGCTTGATATTAGTACACTGAGATCATGACCTGAGTCCACCAAGAGTCCCACGTTTGAGTCCCACTGACTGAGCCACCCAGGCGTCCCAGCATTGTCCTTTTCTTGCTTCTCAGACCCCAAGACCCTGGATAATTGGCTCTTCTTTTGCTCTCCCATCCACATGCATTCCCGTTAGAGTCCTGAACAGAGATGATTCTCCATAGGTCTTCACAGCTGCCTCAGTGGGCATCAATGCCATCTCTCACTCTGGGGATGGCACGAGTTCTCCAACTTCTCTCTCCGCCTCCACCCTGCAGGCCTCAGTCTCCTATGCTAGCAGGTACCCAAGGGTAGCTTTCCAGCCTCGGTCAGATCCCGGGACTCCCCTGTTCAGAACCCTGCAAGGGCTTCCTATGATGTTTGAATTCCAACCGTCTCACACCGTCCTCCCTTATCTGGCCCCTGCCACTCTCCCCTTCCCTCACCTGGCCCCAAATGCCATCTTGTTCCACTTCAGTGGACGCAAGCCACCAGCTCTTCCCCTGGGTCCATGCACACAGCTTGCTTCTCCACTTCACTTGGGTATTTGTTCAGAAGTGTTCTTTTCAGAGAGGCCAGGCCTGAGCACCACAACTAAAACAGTGTCTCTCTGCCACTCTCACCCCTTGCCTGTTTTATTTGTTTTTATAGCACTTACCTGTACTTGACCTGGTATCCTAGATACACATTCCTTTGTTTTATTGACAGAATGGTCCTGATCTCTTTCGCTTATTTTTCTACCTGTGAGAAGGATGAATGAGAGCAAGTATGGCTGGTACATGGGTAAATGAAGAGAGCACTGGTACAAAATGACATGGGGAAGAGAGGTTTTTAAAAATATGCAGAGGGACGCCTGGGTGGCTCAGTTGGTTAAGCCACTGCCTTCGGCTCGGGTCATGATCCTGGAGACCCGGGATCGAGTCCCACATCGGGCTGCCTGCTCGGCGGGAAGCCTGCTTCTCCCTCTCTCACTCCCCTTGCTTGTGTTCCCTCTCTGGCTGTGTTTCTCTCTGTCAAATAAATAAAATCTTTAAAAATAAAAAAAAAATAAAAATAAAAAAATAAAAATATGCAGAAACCGTAGGCCATCTCAAGAAGTCTGAGCTTTTTCCTGGAAGAAGTAAGAAGCCACTGAAGATTTTAAGTAGACAGTGATACTAGCTGACCTACATTTTAGAAGTTTCCTAATGTAATTGTGTAACTTGAATCTTTTCTTGACCTCAGGAATAGGTTCAATGGACCTGCCACGTGCGAATGCCTTTATTATTGCCAAAGAAACTATATTTTTTATTCTTGGATATATTATGTTAAGCCCCATAGACTTAGTTTCCTTTTGTCCTTATGAGAGCTGATAATTGAAGTAGAATGCCTATTCTAAGTTAGAGCTTAAACACAAAGCTGTTAGGAGTTTTTGAATGGAGTCTGGACTATAGCCCCACATTGTATTTTTAAAATTTTATTCCATCAAAGGTGTTTAATGTAAATGGAATTCTGGTGCCCGGTAATTTTCTGAAAGGATGGAATAAATGAAATTATGTGTCCTTTTTGTTTTTATAGATTTTATTTATTTATTTTACAGAGAGAGAGAGAGAGAGAGAGAGAGAGAGAGAGAGAGAGATATCACCCAAGCAGGGGGAGCAGCAGAGGGAGAGGGAATAACAAGATTCCCACTGAGCAGGGAGCCCTGTGGGAGGCTCCATTCCAGGACTCTGGGATCATGACCTGAGCCCTAGGCAGAGGCTTAACAGAGCCACCCAGGCGCCCCTGAAATTATGTCATGAATTCGAGATTTCCAGACCCTGTAATCTACTAATATGCACTGAATCCCCCGGACCGGGACACGGAATACGGTATTTCCCATTCCTTCTTTTCCACGGAACACCTTTCCCATCCGCCGCTTTCCTGCGGTCCGGGGTGGACTGAGGCATGAGAGATGTCGGTGTATCTTACAAGGCAGGGCCGGCTTCATGGGTATTCGACCTGAGCGTCCCTGCAGGGCCCAGCTCTCAGAAGGATCCTTGAGGCTGGTTAAATGCTCTGCTGGTAACATCTTGAAATCTTTCATAAGTGCTTTCTGTCTTCAAACTTGGATTTTGTGGGTGAGAGCCGAAGGGACACATTGGAGCCTGTGGAGCACGGGCGGAGGGTAGTTACACAGAGCAGCAGTGTGCGCACTGACCACGAGATGGCGCTCCCCAGCGTCCACGAGCACTGGGGTTGCATTAACATTTTTTTAAGGAAAACCTTTATATTTTTTATTCTTTTAATTGTACTTCATTCCTGTTTTTTTAACAAGGGGTCTCTCATTTTCCTTTTGCAGTAGGCCTGCCGTATTATGTAACCAGGCCTGGATACAAGGTATGAAATGGTGAAATACAGTTGTCCAAGCGACTGTTCCCCAAGAGGAGTTCAGGATGTTTCCCAGGCAAGAATGGTGGACAAATATATGATTAGTTTTATGCTTGGTTTCTGTAGCAAAAGATACACTATCTACCAAACAAGCCTTAAAATCTTTCTTCCCCTCCTCCTCCTTCTTCCTCTTTCTCCTCTTCCTCTTTTTCTTCTTCCCCACTTCTCCTTCTCCTGATCCTCTTTCTCCCCAGTCCTTCTTCTTTAGCTTTAAAATCCTTCTTACTCTCATTGTGGGCTAAGAACCTCTCAGACGAGGTAGGCTGTAAGAGAACAGAAAGGACACAGAGAGAAGTTGACACATGCAACGTTTTCAATAGGATCGTCAGCAACTGATTTCCTTTAGGAATTAGAAAAGTCAAAGTTAGTTCCTGACAGTGGAAGGTCTCTAGTCCTTCAAAAGAAGTTCCCATTTAAGGAAGAAGTGTCCTTAGGACTGGTTACTTCCAAAATGTTAAAATGATTGCTTTTACCTAAAGCCTGAGAACAGGTCAAGGGGAATTTTTGGTGTGTTTTGGTGAAAGAGGTGTGTGTGATGTGTGTGTGTTTGTCTGGTGTCCTCTTTCTGGCCATAATGGTGACAGTGGTGGCTGTGAGGACAGCAGAGTTGGAAGGCATGACTTGTCTGGGAAGGTAAGAGGACACTATAGCATGAAGAAACTGATAGACTGTATCATGAAATTGGGCTTTATTCCAGGGAATTGGATGGTCCTGTAATTCTGGAAGCTAAACGCACTACTTTTCTTCAGTAATCTTTCTGCTGATAAGGTGACATGGAATAGTTTCCCACAGCATATTTCAACAAGAGTTTACTAAAGAGAACTGTTGATTGATGATGTCCTTCTTGTGAATGGGGAGGTGTGATGAAAATTATAGCTTCCTTACTTTGTGAAGAATTTTCACAGGTCATTTCCCATAGGAAAAATTCACCCGTGTTTTTGTTCTAAGAAAGCTCCCTGGCTCCATGGGATGCTTTATGGCTTATTTCACTCCCTTTGATGAATTGATCAAGTGCTTTAATCAGGCAAGCAGAGCAAGAGCACAATGGGACAATGAGCTTGGGTAGATAAGAGGAAAAATGTTAATGTTATGATTTTATATTGATGAATGTTTTCCCAGATACAATATAATTCGATAGATCATACAACTCCAGTGACTACTGACAAACTTTGTTTTCAGTGTGACCAAACACTGAATTTAAAAATTTACTCCACGTGTAAGGAATAGGACCTATGTAACAAAAAGGATTTAAACAAATTTAGGGACATGTTCTCAGAACTTAAAAACACTCAAATTTGTAAAAATTACTAGATTCCTTCATTTTTCCGATACTGTAGTACAGTAAAGTATAACTGAAAACTATAATGTGATCTCTTCAGAGCTTAATTAAACATTCCATTCTAAACTTCTATATAATTTTTGGCTAGGAACCACTCACTTTTTTTTTTTTTTTTTTTTAACCAGCTCTGGCAATCAGCTTTCTTTCCAAGACCCTGTTCCACTGAGAAACAAAATTTTATTACTTCTCAAGAAAGGCTAAATCAATCATAATGAGTAGTACAAGAGAGACAGATTTAAATGCTTATAAAACTCAGGTAGTCGACATAACTGAAAAAAGGAAAGAACTATTTTCAAAAACATTATGAATTCAGATGATTCTTCTTGTACTAAAAGAAACATAATGATTCAAGTGTGATCAGAAAAGGCACCTCACCTTGGTCTCATCTGGGAAATAATAGGGAGTGCTAAAAAGCCCACTGAATGGAGGACTGTATGTCCAGCTAATTCTTGCCACATAGGCATTTTTAAAAGAGGAACTATAAACAATTTTTCCCTTTTACTTTCTTTTTAAAAAATACATAACCTCTCTTAGTTTTTAAACCTTGGCTAGACTTTTAAATGCCATGTAGACCAAACACAATATGTCAGCGGGCTGATTAACTCCAGAAGCAGCCAATTTGTAAACTTCTGAGTACAGCATAATCAAGCCCTATTGAGATGCTACGCTAGACGCTAGACGGTTTGCTTGGCCAGTGTTCTCCAAAGAGGGAGAGGGAAGGAGGAATGGGGGGCGGGGGGAGAGAGAACACAGAGGAAGCTCAAAATGTTCTATTAATAGGTGTGAGCTATCCTAGAAGTTTCAAGAACTTGGCTCTATTAGACTCCCCAGTTACAGCACACAGCCTTACAACTCATGGGATTCATACTAGCCTCTCAGCAAAATTAAAAAATCACAGCAGATCTTCAGCATAGCTCAAGACCAGCTGAAACTGCATCTGTAAAATACCATATATCAACTTCATCTTGATTCTATTGCTGATCAATTATATTACAGAAAGCAAGGACAAAGTTGAACGGAGTTTCTTAGTTTAAAGGACTCTGAGATTCAACTCCTATCAGTGTCAAATTAGAACATTTCTTCAATAGAGTAATATTTGTTTTAATTTTTCCATGAACTATTAGGGTTATAGACTAAAGAACAAATGAATTGTTTTAGTGATCTTCGGAAGTGTGGGAAAAACTCACACACAATGATACCTGACAAAAGCAGATTTCTTTATTGACTACCTAGAGCCCTAGAGAATTATTTATCCAGTTCCTATGCTATTATGCACTTACTTCATGGGGCTAAGGGGAGGCTCACAGTGGGCAGAAATACCCCGTGGCTTTTTCATATTTCATTCCTTTTTTCTTCCCATGGAAGGAGTAAATGTCACTGTGATCTTTCTAATAAATGGATAGTTTTCAGTCTGGTGATTAGGCAATTGCCCATCCATTCTGATGACTTTATGATGGCTTCTTTCATTCCAACTTATTCATACATTAAAGAGTTAAGATGTATTGAGCATGTACTATGTTACTAGATACTTAACTATATCATGTTGAACTTGCATTCAAAACATAAAAGATTTATGCTATAATTTCCATTTTCTACTATAGGGAAATGAGAATCAGATTAAAAAGTTCATGAAAGCCATGAAGCTCATTAGTGTCTGAGCTATGATTTGAATCCAGGCTTTCCTGATATCAAAATCTGGGTTATTTTTATTATATAGCATCATCGTCTCTTAATTCACTCAATGCTTTTATCAGGCTCAATTGTCTGGAAAGCCAGTAAGATATACTCAATCACAGTCTGTGTTTGTGTTTGCTTGTTTTTAAGTTCATTCAACTCTTAGGACACTGGCTTGTTTTCTTCCTCTTTGTTTTTACTAATAAAGAATTTGAGGTCCAGAAATATTTGCAAATGGGCAACATCACTAGAGAAAGGTATATTGTGAAGCTTCTCAAAGAAAGAAAGCATCCTGAAGGAGGTCCCATTCATTTAGATGTAAGAATTCTGGAAACCTCCCATGTTTTAACTACCATCTATTTGCTGATTGATTTTCTCTCCAGCTCTTGACATCTCCAGTGAACTATGGAGTCCTAAAAGCATTTGTCTGTCTGACATATTCACTAGGATGTATATATAATAAGGCATTTTAAATGTTACAAATCCAAAGCAGATTTTCCTTCCCAAATTTGATCCTCAGTTACTCTTCCCTTTCCTAGGAAATGGCACAGCCATCTGCCAAACATCAGGATGTCATCCTTGAGTCTTCTTTTCCCTAACCTTCTAGCTCTAATACATTAGAAGTCTTGAGATTTTATTTTCAAAATACATCCTGAATCTGTCCATCTCTCTCCATCTTCACTGTATTGGAAGAGCCCCTGTCACCATTATCTCTTGGCAATACTGTCACCTTAACTTGCTAACTGGTTTCCCTAATTTTGCTCTTGCAACTTTATTACCTGATCTTCATAAGCAGCTGGAGTGCTTTCCTTACAGTGTAAATCAAATCATGTAGTAGCCTTATTTAGAACCTCATGATGCCTACTTCTTTGGTGTTTTTTCCCACTCTCCCCCAGGCTTCTTATTTTCCTGCACTATTTGGCTATATTTCGGTTATTTGAAAATGTTAGGTATGTTCTTG